>CBVK0100535100.1:0-10565 GCA_900067695.1 Picea abies | reverse complement strand
CATATTTACATCAAACAATATTGGGTCCATTACCCAAACCTTTGTGCTACATATCTTTCTTCAAGGGTTTACATCAATGATAACCAACCTTAATCAACAATTCTCATATTGTGCAGGAGAAAGACAATAACAATGATATTTTCACTCAAGGAGAGGAAATAAGCATACAAGACATATCTCTTTTATCACAACAATCCACTTTTTTCTTGGAAAAGGAAAACCATTTTGAGTAATAACGTTTTGATTATGAAGCCAATCCTAGTGTGGAGCCTACTAATTCACAATAATTCACTAATATGCTTGAAGAAGGGGAAATACCATTCAGGGAGTCACTTTTTGAAAATATTTCTTGTTCAGGTGAAGATTTTAATTATCTTAGTTCTGCCACTTATTATTATTTGTATCCTAATCTCTTTGATTGTTTAAATTTGTAGGAAACCACCCACCATCCTATTCAAATAAACTCAATGGGGTCAACCCGTTTTGAAGTACTTGATGGTGGAAATGTGCATATGGAAGATAGAGAGGATAAGGCCTCTTCCCTTAAACTCATTACAACCATGCTTTATCAACCATTTTCATGGGATGAAGGAAATGTTGTAGCATATGTATATCAGACCATATCTCTTTCCTTTTCATATTCATTTTTTTATTAATAGAGAATATTCTTATTAAAGTAACCCTTTAGTTGATATTGTTAATACTAGTAGATTTCACCACTATCTTGAAGACATCTCTTATGTCATGGTGGAAGTTATTCCATGTATATCCTTTGATACCACTAGTTTATCTCAAGTTGATGGTTGATTGAATTATGATCCCTGAGAGGATTTCCAAGACAATGAGGCACTATAGTCGACACTTATGGTTATGCCAGGCCCTTACTCTTTTGGTTTTCCTTCAGGAATAAACAAGTTTATCAACATAAAGATTCTTTCACCAAGTACACTTCATATAGATTATATACATGGTTCTCATTTGGTATTCTACTTTCCCTTAAACTCCTTCCATCAATTCTATGTTATTCATGGTATTCTTATGATAGAATCAAAGCATGGTTGGAGGAATCTTACTCAGTGAATGTTCCCATGAATCCTCACTTTCACATATTTAATATGGTGAATATAGTTTTTTGTGTTTTAATTCTTCCTACTTTTAGTCTATTTTTATTCCAAGTTTTGTCACTAATTTTTTCTCATAAACATATATATGAAGGCTTGGGATTATACAAATGGATACATTGGCATTATGAATTTACATATATCATTCTTTTCATCTATTGTAGCATAGGATAGGAGTAGGATACAATAGGCTAGTTTATCGCCTTTGCATACTTTAGATTTTCTTTCTAGTTTTTTAATTTGTTTTTTGTTTACATTTTCTTTTATTTACTGTTGGTTGAATAATACAATGAAATTTGCAGCATAGGTGGAAATAAATAGAAGGATTTCATGTTGATTTTCCTTGAATGGGATTTTTGGTCCTAAATTATTTTGATATGGAAATAAATTATTTTGTCTCATTCTTAAAACTTTCCTATGTGTTGGGATAATTTTCAGATCATTGATTGTATTCATTCTTCACCATGTCAAATCTTTTTTTCAAAACAATTGTCATCTTACAAGTGGGATATTTTAAAATAAAGAAAACTATTAAGTCCCTCTTGTGGTGAAAGTGAACACTCAAATTGGTTTCATATTAATATCTACAAGATTCTAATTGGAAGATTTTGGCCTGAATGAGATTATTTTGAGTTTTGGGCTTGTTGTCTCATACACACTGAATGGAAATTTTGAGTGATTAATTATACCCATATGAAATTCAAGGCACTCCAGTTCATTGTAATTTCCTTCCATGATTATTTTTGGGTTTGGAGTAGTCAAATGGGTTTCTTTCCCATTGACTATTTTCTTCGATTACTTTCATCCAACATAATTTCATGTATATAATTATCTTATCATAGTGATTTTAGTTGATTTTGTTTCTTTTGACTTCTTTTATTTCAGTACTTTTAACTTTATTTTTTTGGCATTGGCTGCACATATCTTATGCTCTATTCAGTTAGTATTTTAAGGATGAGTTTTCCTTATATATTGCAACTTTATTGATCCAAGTTTCCTTAAATACATATCAGAGAGAGACATTTTTTCAGGTTGGCTGGAAACATGTTTTGACACTATGGAAAACACTCTTATATTAAATTTTTCTGCTAATATCTTTTTCATAAAATTTCTTGAGAATCAATCTTTTTATTCCCCAATCCACCGATTGACCAAAGACTCAATCTTAGCACTGTCGATTCAATGGAATTTTAGACTTGATATATTCATGGAGAATATGCTTCCATCCCTTGGGTTTACTGATTTTGAGTCACTCATTATGGTTACATTCATCATTGATATAATTTTTTTCATGGCTTAGTACTATCCTCTTATATGAAGTGTTGAAATCAGTCAAGTACTCGAGAATTGTAAATACCTTGATGAAAAAATCCCCATGCAACTTCTAAGATTCTAAATTTCAACATTTGTTTTGATCTTAGCCACGATAATAAGTTCAACATGTGAATTTATTGAGGGTTGTAACTCAGAATTTATTGGTCTCACACTCCTTGGCATTTCTTGAACCCAAAAATTAGTTTATTCATAAGTAGGAAAGATAAATAGTGTTTGGGTTAGTTTGGAATATCTTCTATTTGATCTCTCTTACTCATAAGTTTGCTAAAAAGAAAATCAGATTATATGTCTCATTATTTGAATGGAAAACCTATCTAGTAGAGAGACAAGTTACACACTCCTCTTTTTCACTTAATTTTCTCCATATTCTATGTCTTATGCAACCTTAAGGAGGTTAAATTTATGGTTTGTCTCCTTTGAACACTCTTGGGAACTTTATGATATCAATATCATGTATGTCCCCATCAGACCAAAATCTAACTCATTAGCTTTAGTATTTCTATTCACTTATAATTTCTAACTTCATTTCTGATGGGGGGGTCAAGCCATTTAGGGTGCGATCTCAGATTGCTTGCTCCTTACTAAATTGTCTTAATTTCCACCATTTACATAAGGATTTCATATTGCCTCTCACAAGGTTGAAGATGATTATACTAATGCTTCACATCATTATCATCAGAGGAAACACATACACTGGGGTGAAATGTTAATAATTTCGAATCAGATTTTTATGACAAAATATTAGTAATGGACATGTTTATTTTGACCATGAATGGAATTATAGTTTTTTCTTTCCATTTGTTTAAATTGATTATTCTGATTGAAAGAACAAGACAATGTGTCTAGGGGATCCAAATCTCACAATAATCAATGACACTAAGTCTCATGTCAAAGGTAATATTGAAGGAAAGCACATATTACTTATCTCTTAAGAAGAAGTCTATGATATTTGACTAAATTGATAGTAGATGGATACTTGATGACAACATTGACACTTTCATAAGTTTATGACAACCAATATAGTTCAAGTTTTGAATAGCTTAGCATGCTTTTCTAAGGAATAGTTTAATTATGGTCTTTATTTTTATTTTTAATCTTATTCCATTTTAATAAGTTAGTCATTTAGAGGAAGAGGTTTTCCCAAACTGTCTAATAGTTGATCATATCGTTATATTTTTTTATGCGGGATGGGAATGGCTTGTACAACCAAAAGCTCAAGGTTTTTTCTCTTTAATGAAGGAACCTTAGGGAAATGTTAATCTAAACTTGGTTGCTCATATTCCTTTGCGAATTTTTTTTTTTATTAACCAAGGATGTCACCAACCCAATAGCTGATCCAAAATGTAGTCTCATTCATATATTTACATGTTGATATCTGATCTAGTGGATACTTGGAGTCCTTTTAATAAATATTTTAATGACCTCTATAACTGTGATATCCCCTCTTTGCCTCATCAGATTGAATTGTTTGAATCTTTGGGATTAATAATTATTTTCGATGGCAAAGAGAAATTGGTGCTTGGGTGAGAAATATGAAATGTACTTTCTATTATAAAAAAATACATTGTTTTCAAATATGCAAAGGACTTGTTCATCTCAAGAAATATTCAGATCTTATGGGTTTGTGGAATGTTTTATTTGAGGAAATTTTTACTGAGCATCTCCATTAACCCATTTTGCTAGATTCCCGGAAGATTGTTTGGTTACAATAAAATGAAAAGAAAAATGTATGTGACAATTAGATCAGAGGATTGTGTTACGAATTTTTTCACCAAATTATAAATTCTCATAATCTTTCTTGTTCTTCATTTCATATCTTTACCCTAGGAATATTTCTATTAGGATTCATGATGAATGGTTAACATTTATTGCATAATTGTTTCTCTTGGATTACTTTCCAAGCTTTCCTTGAGAATGTATTCACTAATAATGTTCATGATCTATATTATTCTACTAGCCTAGATTTCATGATTAATTATTCTTGTAATGACTAACATAGTGTGTTTTTGTTTTGTTTTCTTAGTTTAGTGTAGTCGTTTTATTTATTTCAATTTGTGCATAATTTCACTTCAGTATTTTCTCAATTTCCTAACCATAGCAATGGGCTCATATTCTTATACCATTAGAGGTGAATTATTAGTTTTATCCAATTCTTTTGGGCATTTCGACAATCTTAATTTTTTTCTTACAAGAAAATCTAAAATCTATTGGAACATAAGCTTGAGTGGATATTGATTTTCTTGACCACTTCTCATCATATCCTTACAAATTTTTCGTCATGATTTTTTTTCTTGATGGGTAGTAGCCTGTGTGAAAAGTTTATTTAATAAATATTTTTCCCTTTTTACAATTCTTGTAGATGGAATAATGACATATTTGTACATATTATTCATACTCTATTGCTACCACCATATTTATTACTTGATTCTTGTTTCTATTCTTATTTTTCAACCATTTTTTCATTTTTTTGATGACTAACGTTCTAGCTTTAGAATTCTCTTAGTTTAGTTTTATTTTCATGAATTGGATTCAGTTTTAGAACTTTCTTTATGCTTGTACATATTACTTTCACCCTTTATTTTGAATACTAGTATGTTCCTTAAGTTCATTTGACTCCTTAGTCTACCTTGAGGATTATTTTAAATTTGAGTAAGGGGTTGGTCCAATTCTTGTCGCATATTGAAGAATTTTGTCGCATATTGAAGAATTTTTTACAAGTTATAAGATGCATGTGATACTCTATGTGAATGAACATTCATGAAGTTCTTAGTTGTAGGTATAGACTGATAATTGTGGTGGAACACATGTGCCTATTGAGTGTACCATGATAATCCATAAGTATAGGAAAGTGTCTATCTACCTTTTTCTTTGAGCTCCATCAAATTCATATTAATAAAATGGCTAATAATATGATGGTTTTTAGGGACACGAGTGGATTAAACTAAAATTCATAACATCTACTCAGCAAATCAAATCAACTCCCATATCACACTTCTTCCTACACACCTTATGTGCATATGCATATCTATATATAAATATAAAAGGGTGAGAATATTTTGAAATAAAAAGGAATTTGAAAGAATTATTAATAGTGTGTGAAGTACAAGTAAACCCATCAAGGCTATGGACACCTACTGGTAGCGGGGATATGCTTGTATGGTATTGAGGGAACTTCTTCAGGGCTATGGACCCTCATTAGCAACGAAGCAATTCTAGGAAAAGAGATATGAGGAACAAACTTATGTACATGTTTTCTCCTTATGGAAAGTGAAGACCCATAGTCAAACCAAAACCAATCTGAAGTATATAGCTAGTAAAATAGTTTACCTCATTATTTGGCTCTTTAAAAAGGGAGTGTTATATTACAAGTACTAGAAATATTATATTATATCTTTCATAAATTTGGTGTCATTGTGTTACCCATGATTATTGAAAAAGTGTTCGCATTTTTATGAACTTATATTTAAAATTCAGATATGAAGTAAAGGCCATAGAATTCTACTAATAGAGATAATTGGTTCTTCTAGTGTGTCGCCATTTGTTGAGGCCACAATAAACCCTCTTTTCTTTTTCTTTTACAAACAAAAGGAAAGTCCCCCCCTACTAAAATTTAAACTCTAATGCATAATCCTCTACCGCTGGAGCCTAATGTTAATTCTTTGTCTACCTTGAGGAAGTTGGGGGTTTATGTTGATTGATTTTTTTCTTTGATAGAGGTTGATCATTCCTTTTGATCTTATGATTTCAAATGTCTTCATGATGCTTCTTTACCTAATATGTTTTGTTGACATTTGTGTGATGGAATTGACACCTTATATTTGGACCTTTTGCAAATTCTGAAGTGTTTGAGCATCCTATATGGTTGAAGGGTTTGATGTTCTATTGATTGTCTTAGATGAGTTTTTTTTTCAAGATTTTTTGAATGGCTAATAAAAAGTATGAATTCTTTTGCTTGCATTTTGTACTTAATTTGTTCATATTTATTCTCTTGTATATGATCACACTCTTTGGTTTTAGAGTCTTAGCTTCAGTCATACAATCACTAATCCTTCTGTTGAGTTTGAGACTTAGCACATGTAGTTTTTTAGGAAACTTATCTACAAAGATCTATGATTATCTTTCAATAGACCCAAAACTCAATTAGAATTTTGCTTGAAGTTAGGGAATATAATGTTTAAGGTATATTAGCAAGTCTCCTTTTAATTGCATGGTTGATCTCATCTTCTTTGTGATTACAGAAGCAGGTTAGCAGAATCACTTTCTTCACATGATTACTCTAGCCTTGCGATGCATGTGGGGAAGAATCCCTTGATATCCTTCCTCTTTCCTAGACCTCTTTCTATCCATATATTATTTGAAATTTGAATCCAATGATCAACATTATGGACTAAGCCTTGTCTTTCCCAAGCCTCATCTAGATTTCACCATTGTGGTGATGAGGTCCGAGCTTTTATCCTTGTTTAGAACTTTGATCCTTACCTAGTTATCCCTCATCGGGAAGTTAGTTACCTTGGTTTTCATTTTTCGTGAGATCCTAAACTCCCAAAGATATAGGATCCACCCTTTTCATAGGACTATCCTCGAGTCTCTTTAGATTGATCTCTACTAGGTTCCTCTTTTTATATTTTCTCTCTCAGAAAATCCATGCCCAAGTTCTATTGATCTTCATGGATGTAGGTATTTTTTGTGTCATTTACCCATGTCTGCTCACTATCTATCGCAATCAATAGAACACATTGTGGTATGGCATAAATACTTATTCCTTGACCTGATTGTATTCCCTATCTTTGAAATCCTAGCAGGTCTTCCCTCTAAGATGTTCATCATGACTAGATTTCCATATGTCCTATGTATAATTATCATTGATATCCTCTTAAAATTCATTTCTATTTGTAACGTTCATTTGTCACATGATGTGTCATATTCGTGCCCTTGGTCATTATTATGCACCTCCCTCGCTAACCTCTCTTAAGTTGGTGAGGTGTCAACATTTCCCTTGCTTTTATTTGATTCTTTTCTATAACCAATATCACAGTTATATTCCACTCATCAAGAGATTTCCAATAGCTATAACCATGCTCAAATTGTTATAGTGGGAAAACCCTCGTACGGACTACACTAGGGTTCAACATGTAGACAGATGTAACCGTTTAAAAGTTTCCTACTTTTTATAACTACCCCGACTATACCCCACATTCATGCATGAAATACAAAGTAAAACGATCTGGTAAATCTAGCTTACACTTTGTGTCCAGTGTCAATCCTTTCGCGTTCGATTGCTCCTTGACTACAAGTCTCCTCCTAAGGCTGACCTGCATTCACAAAAAGACAAACAAGAAACTACAAACATGCATCTCATATATGAAATAGTGGGTTATATGTCAGTATAAAACATAAATCAAACATAAATATTGAACACATCATATGGCGGGATAGAAAAAGTATTCCTTTTATTAGAATCACCAAGTTTACTTACAATGAGATCAGTGACTACTCCACAAACCTGGTCCGGGATCCTCTTCACCAAGATCCAACTGCGCTTCCACATATCTTTCTTCTCTCACGCTTCTTCTAAGGAAATGGAATAGGCTTATAATGGAGGAAAAAGGCAAGAATGGACAATTCTGGCACAAAACTCACAAGGTGGCTGCAAATTCTTGGGGCAAGGAGGGGATGTGAAACATACAAAGTTTCATTATTCTTATGATTATCTTGTAAGTGAGACCCCAACACCTCATTTTATATGAAAAAATGATGGTTATTTGGTTCGGTGATGGGCTATAGGTGGTGGAACAATTGGAAAACTACCTAATAGCCCTTAATTTCAACGAATTCCTTGCAAATTTTGTGGGCATAGATGGGATGTAATGGTGCATATAGCATACGTACGTGGGATGTAGTGGTTAATAAAGCATATGTACATGGGTAGTAGTGGAGGAGGACATGTACATCTTCAAAAATATGGTTTTTAAGAAGAGTTGTTCAGTGATGTCTTGGAAAAAATAGCAAGTAAGATGGCCTGATGTCAGGTATGCATGTATGGTGCAATCTAGGGTTATAAAATGTGCCCCCTAATGTGTGAGGTCAGAAGAGCATCTAATGGCCGAAATACATTACAAAATATTCACCAATGTACGAAGTGAGTGAGCCCGGGACCAGATTTTGGGAGGTTCCATCTGCAAAACAACAATTGTCTCACTGAGGTGGGCATACCCATGCTCGAGATGAAATAAATCATGGATACCAATAAAATACATTGTATATCCATGTCATATAACTATATAAAGTGTACCCACAAGAAATACATAGCAGAGATACATCTTAAAATTAAAGATATACATATATAGTATCCATCTTCAAGAAGCCAAATGGTGCTTGATGGTTGGAGATGAGGCCTTTAGAGCTTGACCAACAAATTAAAGATATTAAAAACTTGGGTAGGAGTGTAATGTGAGTGTACGAATTCACTACCTAGAGGTCTTCGACAACTCATTGTGAACAGAAAAGAGGATCTCGGTGATCAGGTAGAGAACTTCATTGATTTCGAACAAAGACTTGATTGGACTTTGGGGATGGTCGGCCATGAGTTCAAGAGAAAAACTGCAGAAAGGCCGAATCAATTTGGGTAAAACTTCCCTTGGACAATAGCATGACTGATGATCAGACTCAGGCAGCATGACATTGACATAATTTCATGATGCAGGAGGCAACACAAACTCTCCATGTGTTTGGAAGAATAACCAAATGGAGGAGGAAACAAATCTATGTTACGAGAACAAATTCCTAAGGTCATGTTAAATCCCAATGCTTGACGAAAAACAAAAGGATGTTGTTTTTCCAAGGGTGACTCATTGTGCTTCCATAAAAATCATTGTGCTTCCATAAAAAGAAAATACTTTTCCCATCCTCTTTTTGGGGCATATTTGATTTTTTTTGTCTTTTTCAATATTTTGAAGAGATTGAAAAAGAATAAAAGAATGTTATGTTACAAAGGAGGAACGAGTTTTATAAAGCATACTAGTTCCAAGTGCAAGGAACACAATGATTCTCATAGAAAGGAGACATGTGTAGGGAAAGGACACTCGAGAAAAATTCCTCCATGGGTCAAGGTGTCAGGTCACAGAGGCAAAGTGCTACAAGGCTTGTGTATAAGGCATGCTTTAAAGGTTCAATTGAAAGAAACATGGAGCCAGAAGTAAGCCAAAGATGCAGATATGAAACTATGATTAGAAAGACATGATGAAACCCCCTTCAATGTATTTTTCACAAGCCCAGAGAAGGTAATCTCAGTGGTTTTTTCACGTTTAGAGAGTCTGAAAAAATGTAAAAGAAGACTCCACTAGGGTACCTTTTTCGAAGGTAGTCTAGTCAGCTTGAAAAAGGGATAAACTAGCACCGAAAAGATGTCTACTCAAAACCATTTTAATGAGTGTGACATAGACAATATCACTCGACAATATTTTCAATTTTAAGGAGTTTGAAAAGAGATTAACTATGGATTCACAACCTTTTTCTAGATTTAGTCTCCTTAGCCTGAAAAAGTATAAAATATACTTAGGAGAACTCTCACGGTGAGACAAATCTCTTGAGGTGTAATTTTTTCCTCCTTAATCTACAAGCCGAAAAAAGGGGTAAACTCATGCTAGTAGATGTTTTTTCTAAACCAATTAACGCGTGTGAAAGAACAAGGTCACTCGATGATCTTTTCAACTTTGAGAAGTCTAAAAAGAGCTTAACTATGGACTCCATAGGGGATGTTCTTCTGGACCAATTTAACGAGTGTGAAGGAATAATGTCACTCGTAAATCTTTTCAATTTTAGGGAGTTTGAAAAGAGCTTAATTATGGACTCCATGGGGGTTCCTTTTTTGTAAATTTAGTCCCTCAGGCCTGAAAACGGGTTAAAATTATACCCGAGAATACTCTTCTAGCGAACCGAAGTTCCTAGAGAGTACCATTTTTCGTACAATTGACCATCTAGACCAGAAAAAGGGGTAAACTACCGTCGAATAGATGTGCCTTCAAATTTTATTTTGGCGAGCGTGAAGGACAACAAGACCACTCGACAATCTTTTCATGTTTAAAGAGTTTGAAAAGGGATAAAGCAAGA
>CBVK0100535089.1:0-18890 GCA_900067695.1 Picea abies | reverse complement strand
GAATAATTGGGAATATGAAAGGTAACTTCCTTGTCATATCCAAGTCCTGTTCTATTCTTATTGTAGCGGATTTATTCCCAAGGTCTGATGATGGGCTTGGAAAGAGTATTTTGAACATGTTGCTTTGAAATCTATGGAAGTGGATTTACTATATGTTATTGCATTATTGAAAGTTTTTCTTCACTGAAGTCAAAAGAAAACTCTTGAAATGTAGGTTAAAAAATAGCTTCATCTTCATCCTCATCTGGAGTTGTCTTAATGAGTTTCCCCTTCACTATATGTTGATCAAAAACATCAACACCATCATCTTCATCATCATAGAGAGGGTTTTTTTCTGAAAAAAAAAATAGTTTGAAACACTTCACTAGCTGTTGATTTTTGAGATCTATTAGCTCATCATTCAATAGTTGGGATTGAGATTGAAGAAGTCTAACTTTATCTTGTGCCACTTGCAAACAAGTTAGAACATATTATATATATATTTTTTTGTTTAGTATCACTGTGTTGTATTCAACAATGATTATTAGAGTGTTCAGTAACTCTAGTAATTCTAGATTTCGCTCCATTTGAATCACTGAAAGATTTCTTCTTGCAACTCACTCGCTTGAATTTGTTCTCTTGAGCTTGCTTTCTTGAACTTATTTGTTTAAATTCTCTTCCAGGAAGTTTAGGATGTTGGTTACCACCGAAAAATGCATCCTAAAGTATTACAATGATTTGAGTTTCAACTACTCAACCCTATTAATTTTGACTCAAAAAATCATATATGCAATAACTCAATCTTGGGTGTCGGGTTCAACTGAGAATGCACTCAAAAATTACAATCCAAAGTTAATTCCAATACATTGCAATACATTGAATGTTGATTCCAAAGATGAATTGATGTTGATTCTCAAGTTGAATTGATCTTTGAGTATGAATGGTTGATGAATATTTGACTTCAAGTCACGTCCAATTATCCTTTCATTACAAGCTTGATTTGTGCATTTTCTTTAGTATTTCTTTGTCACTGGTTGATTGACATTACTTTTGCTTGAATTTCGTGTTTGCATCATATTATGTGTGTGTTGTGGCAAATGATGGATTACAATTGTGTTTATGTCAAAACTAGACACTAAATTGTAATCTTCCATGAAAAAAGTAAGCATCCCACACTACACAACATGTACCTAAGATCCCCTTATTTAATTTTAGACAGATCTAAAACAATTCAACACCACAAAAATATATATATATATGTATAATAATTATTTTCTTAATACAACTAGCTCTCACACTTAAGAGCATTTCTTGAAGGGCAAAATATTGGACTAGGAACCCTTTTACAAAATTTGCATTCTCTATTCTCTCAAAAAGAATATTTCTTATTGATAAAAGCTTCAATCTCCTTGCACATTAATGCATTTGTGAATATCCTCAAGATATCTATCCTTTCAATGAAATGAAACTTGTCAAAATTTGACAATTTCTTTTATACAATATTTCCCTCCGATAAAAGTGAAAAACCATTATTTTACTCTAAAAATACTTCTTATCACTCCAAAAGTTGTTCATAAAGAATATTTTGATAAAATATTCTTTATAAATCGAAAAAAGATTTCAACCATCTTTTAACCAAAAAGATGGATAGTAATATCATAACCCAAAACAAATCTTTTAACCAAAAAGATGGATAGTAATATCATAACCCAAAACAAATTTACTTTAGACTAACTCTAAAAATCTCCAAAGCAAAGCTCTTATTTTTAATGGAAGAGAAAAATCATGATTCACTTTTCCCTTTAGAAAAACGGCCCACCTCATACCAAATACTTAAAACACCCCATTCATTTTTTAAAATATTTGGATGGTAGTAATAATTAAATGCATTAAACCAATACATTTAACAATGGAAAATCATGCTTCACTTTGAAAGTTTGGAGGTGGCCACTACCGACAAACGCAAGGATCGATATCTCTCAATAAAAATAATAATTTGAAGAAGATCCCTGTCTTCCCAAGATATGATATTTTGTGATTTGCAACAAGAAATCCATATACTAATAGGTTCTTGGTTATTGAAACACCCATTCTTGATTGCTTGACCAAATCAACGGAAAAGGAAGCTCGAGGTCATAACTCGACCAGTTCGTCATAGAACAAGGACAAGTTGACAAACTCATATCAATGTGAGAGGTCGATCACTTTGAATGTATTTGGTTGGATCGATAGTTTTCTTACATATCATAAACTGAAAATATCAATTTTCTTACACATGACATGGTCCATTCTACATTAGAAATTGACCAGGTTGCAAGGTTCTTGTCTAAATTGCAATAATCAAGATACTGTTATGAAATATGAAGATTAATGTCCACACCATACATATCAATTGAAATGATGTGATTATGCAAACACATTTGCATCTTAAATTGAAAATTGAAAGAGTGATAACCTTGCTATTGCGCCTCCAAATGGATGTATATTTTTTATGTAGATCTGTAATTTTGTTGATGTAGACAATGAGGTGTGAATCTGTGTATCTCCAACATCACAGTGATAGGCCTCCAATTGCAGATCACAATTTTTTTTACCTTTGGTAGATCCATATTGTTTATGTTGCAGCACCTACACATGGAATGACCAAACTAGCGTTGAACTTGTGCGTACAATTCATATTTTAAATTGCTCATTATCCATCAACTTAATTTCGAATCACTCACGAAGACATCAGGCCCTTAAGACCATAATAAGATCTGGTACCATGATAAAATATGCATAATAACAACAAGATGACGGAAAAGGCTCACTAGCCAACACTATTGTATTCACACCAATGGTACATATTTATAGTACAATGGGTAATGCCACCTCATAAAGAGATTTTCTCTAGATCCTAAAATCATGCATGATGATTAGGCTAGGCAATATTAACTAACTCATTAGCCATCACTTGGGGATATGTTATTAATATCCTAAATGAATAATACGAATATAGGTGAAAATTAGACTTAGTGATTGGTAAGGTAATCCATAGGCTAACAGCTTTTGATATGACCATATCTCCACAATCGACATAGCTATCCGTTCCATGTGATCGCATTACGGATAGGTATGTTGAGTGCATAGGAAACAATTGGTCTATTTTCGAGTGTTTTGCGGAGGATCAATGTCGTCGTTGCTTGCAGATTATTGTGCAATCTACACTTTCAACCCCTACACTAAGAATTGATGTGACTTATGGTATAGCATTGGCGGACTAGGGTGCCTTGACACTTGTGAAGTTCACAGAGTTATGTCATCAACACTTTTTCCCAAGTGTATGATGCGTAGAGCCAGTGCTTGGTGTATTTAGCACTTGGTCTATTTTCAAACCTTGTGTGAAGAACTGATACACCTCCTCTTCTACCACTGCCACACTTCCGCATCTCCTCAATTCCAATACCTAGTGTTTTTTTCTAGGTTGTGAAAAATATTTTGTTGTTGTGATATTTTGATGATCTTTAGTGGAATATGATCAATAGATTGAATGCTTGTTGTATTTTCAGTCCTTGTATGGGGATTCTAGACTTTCAACCCTTGCATTGAGAATTCATGCCACTTATGGTCTGGCATTGACACACTTCGGTAGCTAGACACTTGTGCAATTGGAAAATATATGTCATTGACACCAGATAACATGTGTATGTTGCACAAATCCGATAGTGTGTGCTGCATTCATAGTGTAGTTACTTCGTTTCATTCAAATTTGTATTGGCATTAGTGTAATGTTTAAGCAAACATGTCCTCTTTTTTCAATTGTATTGTTGAATCAAATGGTTGAATGAAATATTCTTGATGTGAACAATATATGCGAAAGCAATCTAGTAGCTACTAGTAATTTTTCTTTTTTAAGGGTAGATTAAATTGATCAAGAGTTATTTCAAAAACTATATAGATAAAAAAAGAATCGAAGTTAAACAAAAACAAAAATAAGTTATGTTATTTTGAGATTTATTTTTTTCTGTTGCTCGATGCTATAGACATAGCTTAAGCATCATCTGAACGACATAAACCAAAACATGGAAGATTCAATGTCATCGGAGCATTAAAAGAACTATGTTCTAGAACCGTATACAAGGATGAAAACATCACTATAAATAAACATTGCACTGTTGTTTTCGACTTTAAATATGAAATGCATGTAAGTCATAGTAAACATCGGCATCTTGAATTACATGGACATTCAAACACATATAGGCATATTTACATATTTTTTTACATATTCACAATTTTTTGTTTCCTTTTTGTTGAATGAAAGCATGTTTTGATATTCTTGTTACATATTTAGAAAGTTCTTGTTTTGTGTTGGATCAAGAAATTGTGTTGGACATGACAAACAATTGATATAACAAATATTTTGGTCACAGAGAAAATAAAATATTGACAATTTGCATTTTATTTTCATCTCACTGCCATCCATGTGCATTGTTATTTGGCTTGTTTGATATACAATACATTCACTAGTGTTTAAAAATAAAATAAGGACAAAAAAAAGAAACATGGAACAAGAATTGGAGAGGTACATTTTTCTAATTCTACTTGTATATTATTCATTTTCTTTTCATTTGTTGTTTGTTAATATTGTTTATGTCATGTGATTTTGATATAAGGGTTTATTTGCTTGTTCATTGCATTTGGTGCATTGCTTTCACATGAAAATGAAATAGAGCAATTACAGGACAGAAAGAAGTCACAAGCAATATAGGAGAAGAAACTCAAGAACAATGTTCAAAGAAGATGTATGCCTATAACAATTATGCAACGAACACCTTTTTTTTGGTAAATTATATGCATATGCAACACTATATATCCATAGTGCATAGTAGTGTGTGTAATCCAAAGTGCATATTGCACCCGTGACTATCCTATTGGTGGTGGTTTGAAAATCTAGGGTTTGTCAATATTTGATGTACAAAACTCCAAGGCATCTGCATATTGAATATTTAGTGTCATACTGAGCAAGTTGTCACTTGAGACAATTTGAAAATTACATGGACTAGTTAGCCTTCTATTAGATGTGAATGGATAATGTATTGAAGAAAAATTCTTGGACTTGCACTAATTGGTTGATAGTGCATTAACATAGTAATAAACATAGAGCATTAAAATAGATAACCATTGAATTGAGAAAATACACATTTGATTGAAAAATAGAAATAGAGTTTGGATTATTTTCATTTGATATGAATGATACATACACATGAAGACTAGTACATTTTGTAGAGTTGTTCTATGTATTCTCATTATTTCAATAATGGTTGCATTGCTCTATGTGAAGGGATGTATCTTGTTAATATGTGGTTGTCATGTCATTTGATGCTTATCTGCCAAACAATAATAAGATTTGTGAACAACACAATCTTATTTATTTATATCTGGTAACCCTATCGCTTGATGAAATGAGTGTTATAGAGAAAAAAAAAGAGAAAGGAATAAAATTGTTGGCATTTGGTGCATGATGGTTTATTTTTCCATAGATTGCACCCTATTACAAACTTTGAACACTAAAATTCAATGTTTAACAAGCTTCAAACACTATTCTATTTGTGGTCCTAAAATCAAGTGGTATTGTGACGCCATACAAATGTTATATTGAATTGTGAGAGTTCTGAATATGGCTAAGTTGGATACCTACACATTGCTTGAGTAAGTGAAAACAATCTATTCGAGCTCTTGTTCCATCCCAACACAACTTTTCAAATGAGTAGAGTCATCCGAGAGGTGACAACTAGATTGGGTGGACATTTTTCCATGATATCGATGTCTCTCTTCTTGCGCTTCATCTGGATCGATGAAGTGTAGACGTACTTCATCTTTCATTCCTTAAACTCAAGCATTGGCTAGCCCAAATCTTGCAACTATAACTTTTCCTAGTTACTCAGGCACTAGCAAACGATTAGGAATGAGTAATCACTCCAACGGGAAATCCCACTGTCATCCTTTTGTCTGGTTTATATTGGTTGATAACAAGGAAGAGGAGGAAAACTACAACCGATAGAGGGGGAATTCGGCATAATGGATCCATCATGTTTAGCTAAGGTGTTGATCCATGGTGGCATGCACAATAGATGTTGGCTCAGAGAGATGTAGAACTAATTGATATTTTAATAACAATTCAAGCAATGTTTTAGTGAGGTTAGGCATCTTAATCATCAACTGTAGGCTGGGTCCCCTTCCCAAAAATTGTGTTCTTAGTGTCAACCGACATGAGAATAAAATAGTGGGACTGTAGGTGGTCTACATGAATTATGGGTTGTAATACATCACATGTTTATTAGGAGAAGACATGGATACAAGGAATTTGTAGTTGAAATAGAATTCTTAGGATAAATGGACCTAATGGTTGGGTGGATAGTGAAAATTATTAATTTAAACCTTGTGGGATCTCTATTTCTAAAGAAATGGAGATTGCCTCTAAATACTATGGCCTTGGAAAGTCATATAAATAGTTGAGAAGACAACCAAAAATTGGTGTCGTGATGTTCCCATTTTCATGCCATCTCCATGCGTCGATGTTCATATACTAATGCATTGAAATTTGGATCTAGGTTCCTTCAATACTCTATGTAGTGGAAACAATTCCTTGTACTCCTGGTGGTTGTTGCATAATGTAGCATCATAAATATCCATGCCCACCATACCTGTGTGATATGGCTCGATCACATTACTTGACACTTTGATGATACAAAATGTCATGTATCCCTTGGGTCACCTATGTGAGAGTGTCATCATTTCTAGTGTCATATATGTTTCCCATGACTTATCCTGTTAGCTGATATATGCAAATTTGCTGACCTGTCAGGTTGTCTTGTAAATGGCTAGGTAAAGAGACTTTTGATGATGATTTTTTTGGAAGATGGTTACATATTGAGTTAGTACATCATCTGCATGAGGGATGTATAAATCATCTTGAGTTGGTACATAATCTTGAGTTAGGCCATGAAATGAGCTCATCTGAATATATCATAGACTTCCAGGAGGGAAGAAGTGGAGTCCCAATTTTCTAGGTGGGAAAGGGAGGAGAGAGGAGACTATCTGAAAGTCTCAAGAACTCAACTGAGAGTTCAGATCAGCAAGGAGTTCTGACAAAAGAGTATCAAAGGAGTGTTTTGATCATTGGGGGAATCAAGATATTCCTACCACATAGCCCAACAGAGGCCAGTGTGTGTATTGCAGATGAGGAGGTGATGCAACAAGCATCCAAGGAAGAGGCCATGGACCAAATTTATGTGAAGCTAATAGTTTGTGTACTGTAGATGCATCAGAGGAGAGACAACCAACAATAAATCTCATAGAGGAGGATAAGTAGAAGACATCATAATCTTCCCAGGTAGTAGCAGAAGAAGAAAATCATTCTGAGGAATGGCTAAGATTTTTCAGCCAGGAAGCTGAATAGGAGGTGACTGCAGAACTAGAACCTGCAACAGAAGAGGAAGAAGACACCATGGACTTTGCTAAGTTGTACAAGGAATTGGAAGCCCTGGAGAGAAGGGTGATAGTGCAGAGTGAGCACATCCAACATGCCAAGTTGGAAACGGATGAAGGAGCATACCAATCTAGGGAGCAGCTGGAAGAAGTTAGGAGTGTACCAGCAGAGGAGTTGGCATAAACTTATCTGTCAGAGGAGGAAGCTGAGAAACAACTCAGTAATGAGACTGCAGAATTGGAGTCTACAGCAGAGTGGCAAGCTAGTGCCACAGAAGATGAAGACAACATGGGATATCAACATGATCTTCCCTTTGATTAGCATGAAGAGATCCAACAGAGCAGTCTGCCAAGGAGCCAACCATTGGATAAACTAGAAAGGGTGATTGAGGAGATCAAAGAGATGATGTTGAAATTAGCACAGGAAGTTGTCAGCAAGGAGAATCTGAGAAGAGGAGAACCTGCAATAGAAATAGGGAAGCAACAACAACATCAACATATTAGAGGAGCGGGTGGATATCTCCAAAGAGAAATTTGGGATACAGGGGGATTTCAATAGCAGAGGAGATCATGATTTTCCTAGCAGTGGAGTATGATGCAGGAGCATCGCTCCACCTCAACAAGGCGCCATCTATTTAGCACATCAAAGCGCATTTAAGGAGGGGATAGGCACCAATACTCTCATTTTCCCCTCAAATTTAAATTTTAAATGTAATTAAAGCAATTAAATGGTGTAAGGCTTGAAAGAGCTGAGTTGGTGCCTTTGTAAAGGCAGTAGATGAGGTCGCCTTTAATGGCTAGTTGTAGGTTTATATAGATCTTATTCAAACTAGATTTTCATTCAATGTAATATTCCTTAGTAGATATGTGTTTTAATGGTGATTAGACACCACTAGAGTAGTTGGAGGGAAAGGCTCGAGGAGCCCATTTTGTATAAATATTTGTAACATATGCCCAGTAGAGGTTGTTGAAAGTTGAGAGAAAAATCATTTTAAGCCAAGGAGAGAAGAGCTGAGACTCCGTTGCAGTCCAACCTGGACGTATTGTAATCATGCATTCATATTAATACAAAGAGAATTTTTTCCTACCTATGAGTTTTATGTACGTTTGTGTGTTTTATGAATGATTATCTTTGTGTGTTCATGAATGTATGTTGTAAATGCCTGAGATAGGTTTCATATGAAGGAGAAAGATAGAATTCATTATCTGTCTGTGAGTTTGTTGGATTATTTCTGGGTTCTTTAGGCTAAATGTGAGGAGTGCATGACAGAGTGCTAAGAACTCTGTGATCCAACGCAAGGAGTGTGTATCTGAACTCTGCTTCGAGTTCAAAAGAGAACATGCCAAGAGGGCACACCAGAATAGTTTACAGAATCAGGGAGGAGCCTCAAGGTTACTGAATACCTTGGAGGAGGAACTGTGTAGAGAAGGAACATAAGACATAGTTGCTGGAAAACTCTGTAGAGCTCTTCCAGGAGGGAATTGAGTAGGTGCAAGTGTGCATAGGTGAACTCTATCTTAAGTTCTGAGAAGAGAAGTGTCAAAGGAACACACCCCAAAGTTATTGAACATTCTGGTAAATAGACAGGAGAGATGCTTCAGATTTGTTGAACCATATGAAGGAAAATATCAACAAGGAGTTCTTTGAGCAAGTGCAAAGAGTGCACATGACCAACATCTTCTGAAGTGTTGGAGAAGTTGAAGAAAATAGAGTTGTTGAATACTTTGGGAAGGATCTCTACAAGTGTTCATTGAGAGAACACAAGGAGTGTGTTAGTGAACCTGAAAGAGTTCAGGATTTTGGAGGAAGACCTATGCAAGGAGTGCACCAGGACAACACTTAAACAAGTGTTGAGAACATTTGAAGATTCAAGACAATGCAAGGAGTGTGCGTAGGAGTGAACTTGTTTCAAGTTTGAAAGATCAAAAGAAGAGCGCAGGGTTTCCAAGAGGATACATGAAATTCTTCTAAGAAATCACAAGTCGAGACCCAAGAGTCGGGCTTGCAAGAGGAGGTTCAAAGGCCATAGCCTTTGAATACTTGCAATTTTCCCAAATTCGGGAGAACGCGGAAGCTCAGGAGGAAGAGATACAATAGTCATTGGATCATATTTAAGGAGAGATATGGACTGTTAGATTTACATCCAGACAGGAGGAGCACACTGAGGAGGAGAGCAGACCCCAACCGTTGGATCTGGACGTGAAGGACCAAAAACCATTGGATCCAGGTAAAGTGCAAGAGAATTAAACCCTTTGTAAGTGCACAAGAATAAGGACTCATCAAAGTCACGAAGTCCCGAGGTGGATCAGGACCATCCATCATCAAGAAAGATAGGTGGTGGAAGATCTGAGACTCTGAAGGAATTACACTCCAGGATATTTTACAAGCAATGGTTGCAGAATTGTCGGAGCCCGAAGTGGTGAAGTAAATATAGATCGTTGGATCCATAAGTGTATGTGGTGGAGATTCGTGTACTTTGGAGAAAGGAACTTTGGTGAAAAGTCTGTGTGGAGTGAGAAAAATTTTCGAAGCTATGAAGCCTGGAGAAGATCCTAGTCGTTAATCTCCAGGATACACGTGGCATCTGATCGTGCAGTTTGAAAGGTAGGCACTTCGGGTGAAAGTGAGGGCAGAAGGATGAAGAACTCTTGAATTTGTTGGGAGGTAGATCAGATCTAGGTTGTTGATCCTGTAGGGAGAGGTGTCGCTAGATCCCGCACTCTGGAGATGAAGTAATCAATAAGAATTGAAGAAAGGAGGTGTGAATACTCCTAAAGGTCAGAGTCGTGAAGTCATCCCAGTCATCCATTTAAGAAGGATACGTGGCAGAATATATTCCACTTCGGAGAAAATCCACTCCGGGAGAAAGTGGAGTTGGTGGAGGCTGAACTTCTGAAGGCTGGAGTGTCATTGTTCATTTGAATCATCAAATCAGGAGGGACGCGTGGCGAAGGATCCCTCACTTTGGAGGTAACACATTCAGGAGAAAAGTGGAGAGTGGTGAAGAAAAAATCCCAAAGGCCGAATTGTCAGAGTCAATCATGGTCGTCGATCTCAGTTTGGGATCCAGGGGGATTTCAATAGCAGAGCAGAGGAGCTCATGATTTTCCCAACAGTGGCGTATGATGTAGGAACATCGCTCCACCTCAACAAGCGCTGAATATTCAGCACATCAAAGCACATTCAAGAAGGGAGAGAGGCTCCAACCCTCTCATTTTTTCCTGAATTTGAAATTTTAAATGTAATTTAAATGCAATTAAATGTTGTAAGGCTTGAGCAGAGCCGAGTCATTGCCTTTGTAAAGGCTGTAGATAGATTCCCCTTTAATGGTTGATGATGGGTTGATCTAGATCCGATTTAGACTAGATTTTTATTTAATGTAATAAGCCTCAGTAGATAGGCATTGTAATGGTGATTAGACATCACTAAGTGTAGTTGGAGGGAAAGATCGATGAGCCCCTCTTGTATAAATAATTGTAGCATATGCCCAGGGGAGGTTGTTGAAAGTTGATAGAAAATCAATGTAAGCCAAGGAAAGAAGAGTCGAGACTCTGTTGTAGTTTGAGCCTGCACATATTGTAATTGACATTCATGTTAATACAAAGAGAGCAGTTTTTCCCGCATAAGATTTTGTGTGTGTTTTGTGTATGTTTATGAATGTTGTCAATGTGTAATCAAATGTTGTACATGTATGATTAGGTTCCATAGGCAGGGTTAAGATAGAATTCACTATTTGTCTGTGAGTTTGTTGGGTTATTCTGGGTTCTTTTAGGATAAGTGCAAGGAGTGCACAACAGACTATTTAGAACTCTGTGAGCTAGTGCAAGGAGTGCGCATCAGAAGTTCAAATCGAATTCAGAGGAGAATGTCCCAGGAGGGCACACCAAAATAGTTTACAGACTCAAAAAGAGTCTTAGGGTTACTGAACACCTTGGAGGAGAAACTATGCAGAGAAGGCATAAAAGACAAAGTTGTTGAACACTCTGTAGAGCTCTTCCAGGTGGGCATTGAGCAGGTGCAAGGCATGCACAAGAGAACTTTGTTTCAAGTTCGGAGAGAAGAGCGTCAAGAGGAAAAAACCCATAGAGTTATTGAACACTTTGTAAGCTCAACAAGGGGTTCATTGAGAAGGTTCAAAGAGTGCATAGAACCAATACATTCTGAAGTGTTGGGGGAGGTCGAGGAGACCCAGAGTTACTGAACACTCTAAGGGAGAGGTTATGCTAGGAGTGAATTGAGCAGGCATAAGGAATGTGCAGGAAGATTTACTAAAAAATATTATAAGTATGAAGTTCTAAGTGCACAAGAGAGAGGGATAGCCCAAGTCCCAAAGTTCTAAAATCATTCGGAATCATCCATCGTCTGGAGGGATAGGTGGCGAAATATCAGACATGGTCAGGAGAAACAACTTCAGAGAGATTGGTGTGGAGAAAAAACAAAGCTTCACAAAGTCGCGAAGTTTGAAGTAAATCCAAACCGTGGGATCTAGAGGGAACACGTGGCATAGATCCATGAACTTCCGAGGAAGAGTCCTTCGAAGGAAAGGCAAGGTGGAGTAGCCAAAACGACTGAATCTTGAAGTGGTGAAGGGATTGGCTCGAGGTTGTAGCTCGTGGTCACAGAGGAGAAAGAGTCTAGCGCAAGACTAGTACTCACAATCGGTGTTGCCAAGCACTGGAGACCGGAGTTTTAAGTAGTTTGAACTTGCAGGCAACATCAAGGGGACTTGTGTGTGTGTGTATAAATTTTCTAGGGTCTGTCGAAGGCCCGAAGAACCAATTTGGTTTCAGGATTTTGAAGATCCGAGACCGGGAGGTCGCAGAATCCCTAGGAGAGAAGGGGGTTGTACATCATATTTAGAGTAAAAATTCCTTCAAATTTAGGGGATCCAAACTGAGCATAAAAAATACAAAAACCATATTTCCAACAATCTCCATCTTGCAATATTTATCTTGTAAATTTTTAGTCTCCCTCTGTCTTTGACCTTAATGGAAAAAATATTTCCAACAATCTCCCTCTTTGTCATTGATGACAACTCTTAGTCAATTTTGAGAGTCCCTCTACAAATTTCCTTGTGTCTGCAATTCTTCCTCTATCTGCAACTTCTCCCCCTTTTTCATTAATGACAAAGAGATGATCCCCCTGAGCTTGTTCTTCCGTTTACGAATGTAATGAGAGAGATATCATTTTCATACAACATTTTTCTCATTTGAGTTCATCGAGAATGTATATGTTGCTCGAGGTTATATTTTCATTTTCCACTAATCTTCCTAAACCTATTTTCCTTACTTCATATCCTTTAGAATGAAATGTGAGGTTGTAAACTTGATCACACATCTGACTGACACTGAGAAGATTTTCTTTCAACACTTCAACATAAAAATCATTATGTCTTTTATTCTTTCCTTCGTCAAGACTAACGATAGCTTTTCCAGCTATCCTTGTATAAGCATTATCCCCAAAGGTAACTGTGCCTTCTTTTTCTTCCTTTAGGGTGAGATATTTGTTATGATCCCCTATCATGTGTTTAGAACATCCACTATCAATGTACCATTTCCTTCTGTTTTCTTGAGAATACATTGCAAGTAGACATTCTTCCTTCTTTGATTCTTCTTGCTTCCTTTTCCACACCTTTGTGTTTTCTTCTCTATCCTTGGTAAGAACATATTCTTCCCTATTTTTTTAGGAGACCTTATTATGATGCTTCTACATTCACATGCTATGTTCTTATAGTTATTGCACTTATAACATTCAGTATTGTAATCAAGTAGGGGAGCAAATGAATTGTAGTTTCTATCAACAAACCCATGAGAACTTATGTTTTTTTTTCTTACATAATCATTCTTTCAGGTCTTATAAGAACCTCTATTTATATCTCTCACATGATCACTTCTTGCATAATCTATACAATATATTGAAAGAAAAACAATATCCAAGAAAGAGATTTTGGTACCGGGTTGTGAAAGGTCTTCTTGGTGGAATGACTCTTCTACACTCATTCTTGTGAGAAGAATCATATTTCAAATGGTCATAATTTCCTTTCCCATTGCTTCTTCCATTGTTAATGGAGCCTTTCAAAATATTGGCATAACATTTAGGATTTTCTCCATTTTTCTTTTCTTATGGATTCGCGACCATAGTGCTTGCATCTCCCCTGAGGGTATTTTTATTTTCGGCATAGCCAAAACCTCTCTTGATCAATGGTGACCTTTGCAACTGACAATATTATCTAAGATTTAAGTACTCTTTCCAAACTTCAATCTTCTATTCAACTGATCAATTGTTTTCTCTAGTTCCTTTTTTAAGGAAACTATTTCAGCTTCTAGCTTCTTGTAGTTTTCTTCCTTTTCATTCAGTTGACTTCTCTCCACATATTATATCACTTTTTCCTTGTCTAGTTGAGTCTTTAGAATGATAACTATCTTTTTTGTTTCTTCAAGATCATGATCCTTCTTTTAATATTTTTGCAATTGCTCCTTCTTCTTTATATTATTTCCCCTGAGTTTGTCCATTTATTCTAAGGCACTAACATGTTTTTCTTCTAGATTCACTTCCTTTGAATCTAAATTTTCTTTTTGATTATCTTCATTTTCTTCATCAACATGTTTTGTTTCCATGGTTATGGATAGATATTATTCTCCATCATCACTATCTTCCATTTCTTTGTATTTGTGAGGTCCTCCTTTTAGCTTTCTCACAAATTGTGATTCTTTTATCTCTGATTCATAGTTGGAACAATCACTGAATCTCTCTTCATAAATGTTTATAGCTTATCCCAAATTTGTTTGGATGATGTAAATTGCATTACCTTGACAGTCTCAAAATCTGATAGGTCACTCAAGATGACATCTACTGCTTTTGCATTATGTTCATTTGACTCTTTCTCAACTTCATCTATATACTGCTAGGAAATTTTCTGAATGTAGAATTCCTGTGAAGTTTTGAAACATCCATCAAGATTATTATGTCCCTGATGATGGGTGGAGTTTCCACTCGAAACATTGGACATTTCAAAACTTCACAGATAGTCTACATCCAAAACATTTCTTAGAAATATGACTAATTTTGGAAACCTGCATGCTCAAATTCATTTGTATAACCTATTGTGATTGATTCCCAGATACAAAACCCAAGGTCCATAAAATATGTCCTCATTATTATACTCCATGATGCATAGTTTGTTCCATTGAACAAAGGAGATAGATCCAGGTGGATCTAGGGAGATCAGTTAGTGTCCGCACCTACCGATTATTCCGATAACATGGAGACTGGCTCTGAATACTATGGCTCTGGAAAGTAGTATAAATAGTTGGGAAGACGACTAGAAATTAGTGTCTGGATGTTCTCATTTTCACGCTGGCTCCATGCACCTATATTCCTACACTGATACATTGCAATTCAGATCTAAGTTCCTTTAATTCTATATGTAGCAACAATGATTCGTCATACTCTTGGTGGCCCTTGCACAATGTGGGGTCATAACTATATGCAGTCGTCGTATGTGTTATATTTGGATGGATCAAATTGCTTGATGCTTCGATACTATGAAACTCCCTATAATCATTGTGTCGTCTGTGAGAGAGTGCCATCATTTCTAGTGTCTTATGTGATTCCCATGACTTCTCCTGTAATCTGATATCTTCAAATCTACTGACCTGACAAGTTGTTTTCTAAATGGCTAGGTAAAGAGCCTTTTGATGACAAGTGTTTTGGAAGATGGTTACATCTTGAGTTAGTACATCATTTGCATGGTGGATGTCTACAACTTCAATACAATTCATCAATTTACAATACTTGTCATTTGATAATTTCTACAAAGTTAATGTCCATGTCATGTTGTTTAAGTTTAGCAAGGAAGTTAAACCATCGACCTTCTCTAAATTGTCATTGAAGCAATATTATTACTAGAGGGTGTCCTACATAGGCTATGCACACAAGAATTTTGTTTTCTTTTTCTATCTTCTATACGTGTGTTTTTTTAAATGTATTTTGATAAATTAAAAAGTTATGAATAGTACATTATGGTGGTCGGATTGCTTCATGACAAAGTGCATAGGGAATATTTACTAAAATGTTCTTTCCACACCTGACTTAGTTATAGAATACAGGGAATTATTAATAGAAATCATTAGAAAGATCATAGAAAACCACGACATTTACTTTGCACAAGTGCTAAATCACCTCCATTTTTCACAAATCAAGGTGCCATAAATGACTCGGTCATCATGAAAATTACATGGCTTGTTAGAATCCATGGTGAGAAATGATTGAAAATGTGAAGGTGTGGAAGCACGAGACTAGAAAATGATCAATGCTATGAATTATCCGCACAATGGCTGAAAATAGAATTAGTAGTCCCGACTAGGCGATCCATATACGTGTGTGGAGCACACAAGTGTGAAAAATATAATCGAGAACACTACAGGGAGATATGTTGATTGAAAAAGACTATGCATTATGTGAAAAACGACCAAGTATAAATGATTTTGACTAGTTAATTTTCAAAAAATAGTGCATTGGCAGAAGAATTTTATACAAGATTTGCATTGTGAATCTTGTACTAGACTAGTTGTTACATGTTCTAGTAGCCCAAACATGTTTCTTTCTTTTTCTAACTACCATGATTTTGTAGATGTTGTATAAAATTCTTGTGGAAATCGACCGTGTTTCAGAAATTTCCATATCAAAAAGGAATTTTCTATGTAGTGATTATTGACAATTTGTATAGTGATTTGCGTTGGATATGTATGTTGGCTTCGTCATTGGAAAATTTCGGGGTGTTTGAGGAATTTGGTAGCATACAACAATTCCAAATATCCTGATTGTTGAATCGTGTACTAGCTATTAGGATCCTACTATTCTTTCTTTGTGTGCTTCTCAACTACTTATAGTGTATTCTAACATGTTATGTTGCTTTTACAATTCCATAGGATCATGCAATCATTGTGGTGTTGATTGCTAATTGATGATGTATTTCAATTACAAGATTTGGATTGAAGTCTTGTGCAAATGCATATACATCTTATAGAAAAAAAGTGTAATTTTGTTGCAATGGACAATGCTAAGGAGTCAATGTTCATAACAAAGTCTATTACACTTAGCAAATATTTTGCATTTGTAGGCATTTTCGCAATTTAATCTTGCACATATAATTAAAACTTTTGCAGTGATATGTACTATGTGGTGTGCAATGTGATTTTATGTGTTTCATAGTTGATGTGCATTTCCCCCCCCCACCCCCCCAAAAAAAGGAGAGAGGAGCATATGTCCCCACCCCCCCAAAAAAAGGAGAGAGGAGCATATGTCAATGTAAACATAATATAGAATATGTTGTATGTGCTTTGTGTTCACATATTCAATGTTCCAAGCAAGAGAAGTTGGACGAGCTAGGGAAGTATTAATACCGGTGCATCGTAAACATGTTCCCAACAACAGAGTCATAGGTAAATTTCCATAAGCTATTTTTCATTTGCAGACTATGATAGCCACCAAGACATAGGAATATATTTATAAACACACTCTTGCAAACATGAAAAACAAATGGTGTCATGTGCTTATGCAATTTCTAAATTTATATGTTTAGTTCAAGAAAAATAGGTATACCTGGAATTGAAGAAATAAATTTTGGAGATTCAAGTGTGACAGACACAGGTGAAGAAACTATCCATGTGCAATAGGACCAATTGGAAAAGTATGTAAAAAAAATGTGAATTTTGCAGTTGGGAAAGAAATACCTGGAAATTATTCTTCATATTGCTTATTTTTTGTGATTGCAATACGATGATGAAACTATGCAACTCGGAATATTGTCTCAGTAGAGGAATCGAATAGTTGTGTACAACTGATGAAAATGGCATGATGACATTTACACTAACTTTTCTTGCACACCTCATTGAAAGACACGAGCAAAAGATTGTTCCTGGAGCTGGAATATCTATTATAGATTTCAAAATTATACCAAAAAGTGGGCTATGAATGTGGTGATTGAGATTGTTTTATATCTCTACTTGAATCAAGTGTTGTGGAGAAAATGTCTCCAATGTGTAAAGAATACAATTTCATACTAAACACAACAATCAAGTAATTTGAAAATAATAGAAACATGTATCCAATCGACACTATAGGAGTTGTCGTCACCCTCGCTAGAAAAGTTGGATTGTAGTACAATTCAGATATAAAATATGGGAACACAGAGGATGAAAAAGAAATGATATGTTTTTCTATGGTCAATGGTTTATAGTTTATATGTTGATATATATTAGGTGAAGCTATATGAAAATTACAATGTTTTACGTATCAACTGCAACTATTTGAGAAATATGGACATTTCTTCGCTTCACTAGAACAACAATTGTAGACATGTGTTGGAGCAAGATATTTTGGGAACAACACAACAATTTTGAAGGATATTTGGATTGCGTGCTTGGAAATAAGGGAAAGAAGTGCAACAAAAGACAAGGAAAGTAGCGCGTTGAGAATTAAGGAGAAGAAGCGCAGAGTCAAAGCAAGAAATGGTTGGATCGAAGACCAACTGTGTGCAGGAGGTTGATATGTGGACAATCCTAATCCACTAGGGTTAGGGTTTTGGGTTATGATGTAAGATTTGTTACCCACTTTTGGTTGTATAAATACATGATGTATGAGTTTGAGAGGGTATCACTTTTGTATGAATAAAAGTACCTTGGAGAACCTTTTTGAGTCTTGAGTCTTTGATATGTTTTGAGTCAAAGTAGACACCTCGATTGTAAGGCTCAATGAAGTCTTTAGAACTCTTCTTGTGTGATAAAACCTCGACAAGGAAAGATGGATCACCCGAGGGACTGTATAGCAGAGAAGGGGATTCATGAGCCTGGGCCTGGAGGGTGAGTGACTGCAAGGAAGAGGAGACTTCACTAAATTCTTATAAACTGTTGATTGGGATCATGCACACAATGGGTATGTCAAGAAAAAATAGTGATCCAGGATAACAATACAACCATATGGATGCAAATCTACGAACTTCACAGATAAGTATTGTGCTAGATTATAAAAAATTTCCTCTTGAATTTTGAACAAAAGTAAGATGTTTTTGCATGAAATCATGATTAATATGCTTGTTGTCCAAAATTATTGAAGGCAGGTGGCGAAGGCCAAGGGTTTGGAAAGGACCTTACCAAGAAAGAGGATCAATATTTCTGAAGAAGTTGAATGACAAAGGCATGACATGTGTTACTGAGAAAGAACACTGAGGACCATGTTACTTTGAAGGGGGAGGGGATTGTAATACCCTTGTTTTCCCCAAATTGTAATTAATCATTACTTATGGTTACCATGCTATGGAGCGTGAACAATGTAAATCTATTGTTTTTTAGATTTACAATAACTAAATCTAGGGGTGAAGCCTTGAAGTACTGGCCATGATATCACTAGAGGAAAGAGTGAGGAAACTATAGAGAGGGTTCAT
>CBVK0100535080.1:0-10862 GCA_900067695.1 Picea abies | reverse complement strand
CCATGGATGCTATGAGAGAGATGGTGAAGGGAACCAAGAATGGTTGAGATGACCCCACCAAACCACCACCCTACTGGAATTAATGACTCAGAACAATCCTCTGAACTAGATAATGAATTACCAGTCAGCATGGTAGTTGGGAGAGTCCTCCTCAAGAGTTAATGAGGAGATAGGGAAGAGTACCCATTTGTAAGACTCCATAATTGACTACGAGTTGGGGACTCGGACCCACACAACCTTGATAAGAAAGGAAAGGAAGAGATAATTCATGGGGAGAGGTGAAAGGAGAGAAGCAAGTGATCTGTGAACGGAGAAGAGTCACAAGAACAATCTCGAGAAGAAAAAGAGAGTGGATACAATGCTCTGGTTCGAGGAAGAATGGAGAAATAATCTCATCTAAATGTAAGAAGTTGTTGGAAAGGTTTTTCGTTATAAGATGATAGAATAGGTTGATGAGTGACTGTAGAATTCCTTGGGTAGAGCTCCTTGCTTGGTACAGAGAAAATCCTCTTCCAGGATCATGTGGGAGGAGGAGGGTAACCTCCATCCCTGACTGTTGTTGTGAAAGAAGAAAGAGTCTCTCTCAGAGAATCATGGTCTAGCTCAGGGGTGGCGAGTGGTAAATCCATAAGGAGTGGTTGTGCCTATGGTTGGGTGGAAACATGAACCCCTTTTAGTAGTCGCTTCACAAACTATGGTTTTCTGATAATTATCTTCATACTCTGTGTAGTACAATAGGAATAATGATTGAATATATTTATGTGTCTATGACTGAGTTCGGTGTTGAATGGTGAAGTTATATTTATGAATTATCTCTCTCTAAACTCATTCTTTTAAATGGGCATATAATTGACTCATTTGATCAATTAATGTTGTAATATGTGAGCCCTTAATGGTGTCGGTCTCTAAAACCTTCCCCCTCGCAAGAATTTTCCATGTTCAAACCTTGTGGAAGGAGATTTCCTCCTTCATATCTCTCACTTATCTTTCCAAGGGCTCATGCCCATGTCCTAAACCCATTTGTTGCTAAATGTACTAGCGCTTAGCCCATAAGAATTTCCAAAAGACCCATATGAACAAGGTATGGGAACCCTACGCTAGCCGAAAAGATCTAAAATTTTCTGGCTTCGGAAATCTGGGAGTTTGGAGTTTCGGGGGTGTTGCGAACTTAAAAAAATATCGGCTAAGAGTATACCTTACAGCCTGAGATTCATTAGAGGATACATGTGACCAAGGTTTGGGAACCCTGCACTAGTCCGAAAGGAGCTAGATCTTATTAGCTTCAGGACTCCGGGAGCTCGAAGCTCTGGGATGATAAAACTTTACAACATCCAAAAATATTGAATTGCGGAGTCATGAAGAAACGCGGGCCGTATATGTGAGGATGGCCAAAAATTATTCCCACCGTCGGATCTACAATGTAGTCAGCCTAACATTGACCACTTCAGGAAAACAAAGGTGTCATAACACCAAAACTCCTGAAGGATGGAGTTGCGAAGTATTGTGGACCATAGATCCTAGGATCCTTCTCAGCCATTGATCTGGGGACTCCGTTAAGAACCCCACTTAACTATCCATCAACCAGGATACATTTCCATGGATTGGGTATCTCTGGGAGGATTTTCCTTATTGGAAAAAGACTACATCATCGAAGTGTCGAAGGCCAGATTCCATCTCATTCACACATCGTTAAGGATGTGTGTCACTAGATTTTGTAGTTCGGAGACTTCGCACTCTGGGAGGAAGCTGGAAAATACATGCCTAAATTCCTGAATGTCGTAGTCAAAAATTAATGAGAGTCATCAATCCTAAGGAACTCTGGTACCACTCGTGACCATTTGATCTATATGGTGGTTAGTTTAGTGCTGACCTACTCCGGGAGAAAACTGGACACTACACGCCGAAGTGACGAATTGACAGGGACCATTGATTCAAGGAAACTCTAGATCCCTCTTTGATCATCGAATATACCACATGGTCAATTAGGCGTTGACTACTTCGGGAGAAATGAGAAGCTTACATGGCCAAACCCCCCCGAAATTCAAAGCTGTGAAGCAATGGAGGTCGTAGATCTATGGCTCTGCATGGATGGATATCCACTGTGAGATCTAAAGGATGTTAGAGGGCCATCTATCTTAGGTGACGTGGCTCAATGACGTCACCCAGGTTGACATGTATCCACAAGTTACATGCCATGTGTCACTTGGATTTGTGCATTTCACAAACCCCATAGGCCTATTAACATGTGACATGTGTCACCCACTAAAGGGCCACGTGTCACCTCGCCTTACCGTGTATCACACCTAGCACTTACCACTTGGTCCATTTGGCGAGAGGAGTATGTGGGACCCACCTACATTTTCCTTCGTATCTAGTTTGTTTCCACATGTGAGGGTGGATTGGTGCTAACCTCCTATCGAGGATCAACGATTTTGCTTGAACCGACATGGACATCTATGATTAGGAATGATTACAGAGTCCCAACTAGCCCAAAGTTTATTTTCTTTCTTGAGTTCTACAATGGAAATTGCTCGCTTGTGGTGGAATTGATGCAAATTGTTGATCCTACTGGATATACAGATCAACAGTCTAGGAGGATTGCTGAATTTCAACCCGCGTGGATGATAATTCTTCCCCCGATCTCTGCAACCCCTCTCCACCATAGATTCATGGATCTACATGGACACACCTCAACTGTGGGATCCAAGGGGTATTGGGAGACAGTTGGTAGAAACTTCATACTTCAGAGCTCCAACAGGTTTGAAAAGTAGGTGAAGCTAGGAACCCCAGAGGCTTCCAGTCCCGGACTGACGTAGGCCATCGACATCACCCGGGGTGACGTGGAACCCTATCATGTATGCCACATGTCATCTATACTTGTACTTATCACAGACCCTAAAATACCCTTAGAACGTGACACGTGTCACCCCCTGACAAGGATACATGTCACTCCTGGACCTATTGTGTGCCATCGAACATGTATTCTTGGTCAAAGGTTAGTGGGGACCCTTTGGGATTCTGGGTCTCCGGGACTTCGGAGGTTTGAGGTGTAGTGTCGAGAACAAGTCTGAAGGTCGAAGGTTAGAGCTACATGGCACAACCTCGCAAATTCACGATTTTGGGACTTCAAGGAATGCGTGGGTAGAAAGAAAAAGGGGAATTCATAGATGAACATCGAACACCCTACTAGCCTATGTGTTGACTAAGGAATAAGATCTACCATTGGATTGGGTGATGAGTGGACTTCCACTGTAGATGTCAAAATAGTGGAAACAATAGGAATGAGATGGAACCACATGTTCCATGACTAATAGTGACCGAAGAGATACGGGAGGCAATAACTTGTGATTCAGAGCTCAGATTTCGATATGGTGGTAACCGTGAGGAATCTCACGATGAGCAGAGTTCCGTTGGAGGGCCTAGAGTTGGAATTGAGATAGTTAAGGAAAAATGAAATTATGATGCCCCATCCCTTAAAAGAGTACTTAGGTGTTTTTGGTGTGTTACATTATGAAAAAGACCCAAGAAGACTCAAAAACTATCAAAACTCACCCAGGAAACACAAAACTCAGCAATAAATAAAAAACGATTGGTGTACATGATTATTTAAGCAAAAAATGCATATGTAAACACCCTATAGAATGACATCTCGTGTATGTACATGCCTGTCAAGGGAAAAAATGTGTATATCTATTAAAACACTGCGAGGTTAAATATAAGTCCAATAAACTCAGATTCAAAATGAAAATAGGATTTCAAGCAATAATACAACAAGGAAACACAAGTTAACCGAGGGTAATCAAAGGAGAAAAACACTCCAAACCCCAAAAATAAGATTCAAGCCCTAATATGGTTTCCAATTTTGTTATGAGGAAAATCACTCTATGGCATGGGGTAAACCACAATAGATGAAATGACTGCAAAAATTAACTCTAATCTCAAGTATGTTATATAAACTAAAAATTCTAACAAGACAAGATAAAGAGCCTACCTCGTTCGGACATTCGATGAAGACCACCTTTGAGCACTCGAATCAAAGCTTTATACCTGCAACTTGTCCTCAATAACCAAGATACACAAGCATATGGTGATAATATATATTGTTAGCACATATAATAGCATAATACATCAATCACTTACAACAAATATGCCCTTGTAATAACAATTCAAATATTTCCACGATATTAATTGGATTAGAAAAGAGTATTTCTATTAAAAATGATCAACATAAGTATACAAGTGACAAACTTTTGTGTCGGCACATATCGAAACCGAGAAACTTAGTCCCTTCCAGCTGGGCCTCCACCACTTCAATCTTCCACCAAAGACAAGCTCACATAAGAGAGACAATGAGGTTCTCCATCAAAGGGGGAAGAGCTTGGGGGATGAACAATGTGTTCAGACTTTAAAGGAAAAAGGGATGCAAACTCAATATGAGGTGAATACTTTATCCAAAGTAACTTTTCTCTCAAAATTTGAATTCTTCCCCTCTTCCGTGGTTTGGATATGACCCATTTATAGCCTTCAAATGGAACTAAAGGTTCAATTCAGAATGTTTCTAGTATATGGAAGGTCAAGGATCATGGATCTCGTGACGTGACATAGAAACCCAACATAATTTTTATTTTTTATCACCAAACACGATGTACACAGGTTGTAGTGGTGCAATCTATGTATACACATCCAGTATAACTAATAGAGCATGTATATGTGGAAAAATATGATTTTTAGCTCTGGGAAGTGCAAAAGGGGACTTCAAGTCTACATAGGGAAATGGAAAAATCCTTTTGAGAAAGTTGCATGGGGTGAGGAAAACCTTGCTATAACAATACTAGAAGCCTCTTCTCCCTCTAAGCAGGAAGCCACTACTCCCACTGCACTGGAAGCATTTTTTTCTACCTCTACCGATTCATGAACTGAATACATTCTCCTAGGAGACTTCACTCTCTCTTGAGCATCCATCTGTGTCGAATCATGAATATTGAGTCCTATGAAAGTCCCAGAAGAGGAATGAGTCCCCAGTATCAACTCTCTCTCCCATCCAACCTTCCCACTCTCTGACATGGAATATGAATCTAGAAATTCACTGAACCCCAACACAGGTCATCCCAACAACCTATACAACCTCTCATTCCTGACACCAAGAAACATTGTTATGTTTGGATTAGCTCCTTCTAGATATAAAACTACCTGGACACAATAGACTGCCACTCCAAATCCATCAGCCTCTAGATTTGACACTGTGAGTAATTTAACCATCATATTTGGAACATATAATACTCCGACAGACTCCATAAGTCTTCCTAACTCTAGTTGGAATCAAACCTTTCCAACCCCTTTCATTGCAAGTTGTGGGTCGGTACCAACACCCACACAATAGTCTAAGTTTGTTTCTGAAAGACCCAGGAACACTAACCTCATCCCTGTCATATGTCGGGAAGCTCCACTATCCATGAACCACACTTCAATTTCCTCGAACATAAGACCACCACTATCAGTCATGAGAGAAAACTCCCTCTCATATTTCTCTCTCCCCACCACACACTTCACAAAAACCTCCCACTCCATGGTGAAGCCTTTGAGGGCTACCCACACCAACTCTATGTCATGAATAAATTCTTCGACAACTGCCAACTCATCCTTCACCTATGAAACCCGAGTGAGGTCGGAGGCCATGATCGCTTTCATGACCATCCTAGTACTATGGAGCTTGTCCCAGAGATAAATTTTCTAGTTCTCGTTCTTTTCCTCATACAAACTCTTTAGTGCATCCCACATCTCTTTGGCTATCTTCTTCTCATCCAAGTGTGGAATAAGGTGGTCTGTGAATCCATACAAGATGATTCTCTATCTCTTCGATTCCTTAACCTCATGAACATCAAGAGCTATGGGATCTGACGTAGTTACTAGCCTGATGGTTTTCGCAAACAACCACAACTTGTTCTCCTTAATAACATTTGTGATTCTCACCTTCCACTGCAGGTAGTTGGAGATCCCCTCCAACCTATCTTCAAACTTGATGCTAGAATTCATCTTTGTCCACCTGAAAAAAGAACCCTCTTTCCCCTTCTTCCAAGAAAATACCCCATCACTTGTTTTCCCAAGTGCCAAACTATCCATTGAATTTTAGATCACTTGCTCTGATACCATGTAGAAAAATCTGAAATCAAACACGTAGATAAATCTTGATTTCAACCTACAATATAGAAAGAATTGTAATGTAGTAAAACACTAACATTATAAAGTAGCATATGAGCATAAATACATTAATTAGGCCATCAACAGTTGAATACCAATGAACAATAGACAAATTTACTCATTTGGCACATAAAAATCTGGGCAATGCCCCTTGGAAGAAACCATAAGAAATATATGACAGATTTAAGGAGATTTCTTTATTGAACTCATAGAGAAATAAACAGAGTTTACAACAGCAAGTATTAGCAATATAACTCAACATTTAAACATGAAAGGGTACCGACATACCTCTTTTATTTGCGTTCCAAAGACCCCAGCATCTCGGACTTCAAAATCTGCACTCATTTTTTTATAAACAAGTCTGTAAGTTGTTATCTCGCAAACAACAAACATTCCTCAATTTTTGTGCAGTCATACTGTACTTTTAACACTAATTTGACATAGCTAGACACCCAAAAAATTGTACTAATCCTTTGCCTCGATTTCTATGTCTAAAAATTGTTATATGACCCTCAAAACAATGCAGTATGCCCTCATTTATGCCCTCTAAATGAAAATGAACTTGTGAATACCATATAAAGATTTCTTAATTTTGTCATCTTTGTCTTTTATGTTGTTGCTGCATTTCTTATGCTGCTATTTATTTTTCTATGGTATTCACAAGTTCATTTTCATTTAGAGTAACTATTTTATATAAACCTTTACTTCTTAAAAATACAATCATATTTGATTTCTATGAAAATTAGTTAGGAGGAGTTACTAGAGGAAATTTTTCTATACCATGAAGTTTAAGCAAGTGTACTTAATATTGTACATAGGAAACACACAAAACAAAAATAAATGAGTCTTAATATCATGCCTAGGGTTGCACATCAAAAAACAAGGTTATAATGGAGTTAATAGCACTTGATATTGCGTGTGAACCAAGAAACTCCAAAAGTCTTCAATTCTTTTCCATTACCAAAAAAATGAGTGGGCTTAGAAATATTCAAAGGGATTACAAAGGATCTTAGTACCACTCTCTAGTTACAAAATAAGTGAATTGTCTTAAAAATTCCTCCTATTACAATTAAGAAAAAAAATGTCAATGACTCTTCAAAAGAAAATTTTCAAAATATTACAAATTTCAAAAGAAATTCCTTACATGCCCAAATTCTTTTGTTACTCTTAATTGAAATAAAAAATAATAATTATAAATATGTTTTCTTTATTTAACCTCATGCATGGATTTTCATCATAGAATAAAACTACACAGCAATTAATATTTTCTCCATGGCAATTTCCATAATTAAATCAATATACCCTATAGAGTCCACAAAATTGAAAACCGAGAGACACCCAATTCGTCGTTTTGAGTGTTGAATCCGAAGAGAGTTGTGGATCCAATGATGGAGTGCAATGAGAGAACTTGAATTTCTCTTAAGAGGAAACCATCTTTCTTGAAAGTCTACAAAATCTGCACAGAAGAGAGCAAATCCATTGTATTTAGAACATAGCAGAGGCAGATTCTCTGAGATAAAATCTTCACAAAAGAGGGCAAATCCACAGTAATAGAACATAGCAAAGGCAGATCCCAAAATCCAAATTTAAGATCAAAATTGGAGCTAGGACGACCGATTTTTAGCAAACAATGAAGAGACGACCATAGTACATAAACCGTATGCTACCTGCACAACTATACGGTTGTGTGGTGAGTTGTGTGTTTCTTGGATGGAGGGCAAACAACAGCTTGGAAGCCAAAATAATGATCATATGTTGAGATAATGTCGAAATGAAGTCATCTATAACATTGTCAAAATAGGAAGTTATTGCATGGTTGTTGTACCAGTGTTCAATTTTAGCTTCCATAATTTTAGGATTTTGTTCCATGTTTGTTGGTGAGTATTCCAACTATATATGAAATGGAGTTTTCCTCTGTATATCTAAGTTTTGTGAGCATAATCTCAAGTAATTGTGTTTTGATTTATCTCTTCAATTTTAAGTTGGTATCAGATCTTGCAGGAGTGGCGTAGAGGATTTATGTCTGTGAGGGAGAGTCGTCGATTGTTTGAAGAGTCGCTAGAGAGGAGAGGTGCGCAGGAAACTGTTAACCACGTGACTGTGTTTCAGTCCTGCGTGAGGAAATCGTGAATAATCTATATGATAGCTAATCGTTGCAGATTAAAGGAGTTGCTTCCCATTCTTTTGTGAAGCAATTGCCATCCATTCTTTTGTGAAGGAATCATTGCCCGCGTGATAGAAGTCACTGACGTAAATTGTTTTGTTTTATTTGTTGTGGGAGTGTGTAAGCCACCCGTTGTCTTTTCGCAGACAGGGATTGTTGGTTAATTTATACTTGCGTGGACTATCAAAAAGAGACGATTGTCGGTTGTATTGCTACGTAGAATTGTTGCTACATGAAGTGTGCAGGAAAAACGCTTATGAGGTAATAAATTTATTTACAGAGAGTTTTTTATTTCTAGAAAATGCCAAATCCTGTTCATTCTTATTTGAATGAATCCCCCAAACTTGATGGTGATAACTATGTTAATTGGAAATTTAAGTTGATGACAGTGCTTGAAGCATATAATCTGTGGAAGGACATGAGCCCAAGCCCACAACTATTGCCTCGATTCCAGATGGTAAAAACGAGAAATGGACGCGAAGGTGTTGTTGCTGATGTCGGTAAAGGATAGCATAATTACTCACATCCAAGATTGTAAGACTTCCAAAAAGATGTGGGACGTTCTCAAAGGTTTGTATGAAACCTCTAATGCAAACCATATCGCTTTCCTAAAGACTATGCTAATTATCTATTAAAATGGAAGATAATGAAAGTATAAGCACTTTCATTTCTCTCATCAAAAATGTAAATGATAAGTTGGGTGACATTGATGAAGAAGTATCTAGTTGTAATTTGGTAACCATCACATTAAGGGTTTAGTACAAGATTATAAATTCTTTATTTCAACGCTTGCAGCTAGGCCTTCGCCCCCTACTTTTGGTGAGTTATCAAGAATTCTTCTTAAAGAAGAAGAAATAATGAAAAAGTATGATTTGGACTCAAGTGGCTTAGATTTGACATTGATTGCAAGAGGTAAAGGATCATAGAGAGGTAAACCGAGGGACAAGAATAAAGGCAAGTTTAAAGCAAATAAGAAAGGTATGACACATCATGATGAGAATGCATGGTTCATAGATTCTGGTGCATTAGCCCATATGTCCTGTAATAAAGAATGGTATGGTGAATATTATGAGAACATTGATGGCACACACATTTATTTAGGAGATAATAGATCACATAAAGTTCAGGGCTATGGAGTGATAAGTGTGAATTTACCTAATGGACAATTGAAACAGATTCATATTGTGATGTATGTTCCTGGCATCAAAAATAATTTAATATTTATTTCTACTATCACTGATAATGATTTGAAAGTGAAATTTTAAGGTGTGTTGAAAAAGGTGTCCAGGATCACTACAGAATTGTTTCCACAGGTACCAGAGTTGGTGGATTGTATAAGTTGGATGTGACTATAAACAATCATGTTGCGTTAGCATCCACAACAATGTCAATAGAAGAGTTATGGCATCACAGGTATGGGCACCTCAATGACAATGATTTGATGTTATTGCAAAGAAAAACAATGATAGAAGGTCTTCCTATTATGAAGAATGATTATTTCCAATGTGATGTGTGTGCACATGGTAAAAAGTATAGAGAAGAGTTTCCCATACATACTGTTAGTACTCAGTTTACAGTACTAATTTTTAGACTTTTGGTGACGACAGACACGCTACTGGAATAGTGATATTCTCGCAGCACCATCATAAAGCATCATCTCACTTCTCGAAGTTTCCTTAAATTCTTCGGGCCATATCTAGATGGCTTATGTTTTATTGTGGTAATGTTCGTGTTGACTTAACAAATCAATGACAATAGATTATTGATTAAGATGTAGTTGGTTTGATTAAGCCAATCTTGGTTTAAGGCTTCTTATTAACCAATTTTGGGTATTTTTAGTTGGCTCTCGGCCTTATGCAAAGTGTTGTATTTTATCAAATTGTGGGTCTAAAGGACAAACTCTAGCTCTGCGCCCCAAGCTCCAGTAACATGCAACCTGCCACACAACACACAAGCCACGAGTTAATCCACAGGCTAAATTCTCATGCTAAGCCACGAATCAGGCCATGAGTCAACACAAAGCTAAGCACAAACACTAGGCCACACGGAGGTTCAAGGATCGAATGAAGGAAGGAATGCATGCACAAGCGCCTAGATTAAGCCATGAGGAGAGAATCTACGAATAAACTCAAATCCAAGATAGCAGGGATCGCGCCAGAGGTTATGGTTTTGTTATACTTGGTGATGAGAATGAGGAAAACTGAACTATGAATAAAATGAATGGTGTTGTTGGAGAGCATACTCGAGAAGGAAATGATTTATACAGGGAAATGATTGAGAGTGGTGTTATCAAGCTTGGGGAAAAACAGGGTGAAAGCAAGTGTGCTCTTGTATATGGTCAAATGAATGAAGCACCTGGTGCTCATGCATGTGTTGGGCTCACAGGATTGACTGTTGCAAAGCATTTTTAAGATGTCGAAGGCCAGGATGTGTTGCTCTTCATTGACAACATTTTCCGTTTTACACAAGCAAACTCTGAAGTGTCTTCTTTGTTGGGACG
>CBVK0100535077.1:0-12007 GCA_900067695.1 Picea abies | reverse complement strand
CACTTGATGACCCTATTCTTTGTTTTGAGGAAGACCTTGTAAATTTAGAAATACAATCATTGGTCGAAGACAAAGCTGAAAGTGAGCGTGTCCAGAAACCCAAAGAGATGGAAAAATGTACCTATGATGATACTAGAAAAAATGAAGAAGGTTTTGAATCAGGTAATAGAACCTTGCCATTGTGTTTTCCCTCATTTGAATTATTAAAACAAAATATCTGTAGCATTTAAAATCAGACAATGTCCAAGCATGGAATTGAAAGTGAAGAAAGAAGTGGGCTTACAGATAAAAACTCTCTCCCCTTATGTTTTTCTTACTTTGAATGGTTAAGAGAAAATCATGAAATTTCAGAAAAAATAGGGAATTCTGACTATATTCACAGTAACATTATCATCACTAAATAACACCAACTACACTCACATGCATTGCACGATCATTATTTGGAAGGATATTTCAATTCAGAATTCTAATCTGTGCTTAATCATCAGATTAAAGAAGAAGCCAATCAAGAAATTTTTATCAAAGGTATTTTCCTTTCTCCTAGAACTAATGCATATGTTCAACAATATTACCAGCAAGATAAGGTATTTCAAGGTTTCCTTTCTTCCCCTGAAAATGACATAGTGATCCTATTTTTGAACAACCTAGATATGGATGAAGATTTTGAAATTTCACCTATGAAAACTCCGAACAACGAGGAAACCCTTGTGGAGGAATCTTTCTCCTCTATATCGATTCTTGAAAAGGAATCATTCTTTCATATGATTCATGATCTCAAGACACGTTATATGGGAAAGGTTTATGATCAGAATCTACCAATAACAGTGGATTACAACGAATCAATGTTTGTACCAGATATGAATCTTTTTACACCAGATGATGTTCTCTAGCCATGGTTTCTTTATGACTTAGGAAACCCCTACTACCATACTTCTCAACAAATCTATCATTTTTTTATAAGTCAACAAGTTGAATCACTTAAAAACAAAAATGTAGTGGAAGGAGTGAAACATGATGATTGTTTTACACATATTTTAGAAGATCCATTTGCAATCTTTTTGGAATAAATGAGCAAGACAAATGTCTTTAATTTTTTGAGATTTGGATTTATGGATGAATTGCTGAATGAATTAGCAGTAAGTTGGATCTAGAGAAATCTTGTGCAAAGTAAACAAATAGTGGATAAAATGCTTGCATGGTTACATCGAAATTTTGATTTCACTTGATTGAGTATTCATTTCAGCGTTTTAGGGTAGGTAGGAATGTACGGAAAAAAATTTTGGACAAGCATTTTTCAGTTTATATTTCCAATATTGTGTACAGTCAGTTTCAACAGTATATTCAGTATTCAGTATCCAGTTGAGAGCAACGTGCAAAGTTTGGACTTTAGCAGACACTAGTGATATGGTAGGAGCAGGGTACATGCACATGTTTTGGGATCATCCCAATGGATCAGGCATCGGGTCTACAATTTCTTTTCTACCTCACAGGGAGGATAACATCCCCAGTTGGAGCCTATGTTATCACCATAACAATTTTCAGAAAAGATCCAAGTATCGAAAATTTAGTAAGAGCTACATCGTCGCAGAAGCTTGATAGTTTGGAGAATTGATAATTTGGAGGACCAGGACATATCTGGCGGGGTATGGAAAAATATAGAGGAGGCACAAAAGGTATAACTCGATGGATTGTCGATTGAAAAATGGCCCAGATCAACGGCCGGGGCCCATATCGGGCAGTGAACTTGCACGGAACTTAACCATGTAAATGCGGACTAGGAAAAACCATTGTGGTTTTTAAAATGGATGTGCGGTGCCTCCAGAGATACATCGGGGTGAAAGGAGGGTTGCCTAAAACCTCTTTTGTAAAAGCCCCGATGTCACATGTTTCAATATGTCAAATAAACCACTCGTGGGGCAAGCGACGGCTGGTCAAAATCACCCTGCTTCACTCATTCGGTACTTCACAACTGTATGATGTAAGGTGAACGTCGCCATATAACGAACTCGAAATCTAATCATTTGAAATGGATTAGCCAAGCATGGTAAACCAACGTACCTGTAAGTGACTCTGTCAGTGATTCATGATTGGAGCTCTATAACTACTGATTCTCAAGTATGAGGGTATCATCTCATCTGTAAGATTAACTCTCTAATTTTTGAAAGGAACATCTTGGTGTCCATGATATTGAGATACATGGACAAGGCTAATCAAGCCATATCCAGTCAAACAGGCCATTCAAGTAACATGACAAGTTTATCTACTGGTAAGAAGGAAAGGGAAATTGCACGTATATTAGCAACTAAATTCCATACGAAACCTTCTATAGACCTAGAATTAGAAGTCAGTGATGACGCAGACCCCCTGCCCTTGGGCTGAGATCCGCACAGGATCATTCTAATTTCTCCATGAGTCGAAGCAACTCCTTTGGTTCCCTATTGAAACCTTCAATAAATATGATCCACAGGTCCTTCACAAAAACTCCACTTGTACCATGTGCACCAGGTGTGAGTATTTGCCTCCACACGACCACAAATCGGCCTTAGTGCAAGCACTTTTCACAACTCACAACTCGTGAGTTTGAATATCCTCGACTCCTCTTTTCCAAACCTCTGATACCTGAGATGTCAATATGGGTATGGTTTATCCTTTCTAGCACCTCTACCAATCACCACAGGCTAGGGCCTAACTCTAACACCCCTCGCAACTTGCAACTTCACAAGTTGGAGCGTTGAGCCCTTGTGCTCCTCCTTCGTGAATCCACGAGACACGATAATTCAAAAATAGTTGACTCCTTCCCAAGTGACGTGTGTCCACCACCTGTCACCCACTTCCATCTTTCTCTGGGCGTTGTTACTATGCCACCTGTCAACCATGTAGTCCCCACCAACCAGATGTGCCACGTGTTCGCACGATCCCTCGACGCTCAGCACTTAGCAACTTCTGTAGTCGAAAAGAAACTCTCTCAAACCCCGAACCCCCGAGTATGCGATACCACGCGGAGATTCTAATCCAATGGTTCTCCCATAGTTTTGGATCCAACGGTCTGGATCTCCTCCTCTATTCCTCGCAACTTGAAACTTTGCACAAACCAAGAAAATTGGTCTGGCCTCCAAATTCATGAACGCCGAGTTCACGATATGATCCAACGACATACTTAAAGCACAATCAACGACTCATGTTGATCCTGGATCTTAAGGTGATGGGTTTCACCGGCCTCTAATCACCTTGCAACTCTGCCAAATCTAATGACTCTCGCAACTTCACACTTCCTTCACGAAGGATTCTCACCATCCATACGACTCCACTGGATCCTATGGTCTTCGCGACTTCGCGAACTCTCCACGGAGAATTTTGATCGCTCGATTCATGCTTCAATGGCTTCTGCACAAAAAACTGAATGTTTTCCCTTTTGAACTTAACTTCTATGTGACGGCTTCAATCCTCATCTTCCTTTGAAATGTTCAAAAGTGTTATCCCTCCTGAAATTTCACTTGCAAACTCAAGCCTCCCAAAGGGTTTCCTACTCGCACTCCTTGCGACAAACTTTCAAATAACTTCTAGTTATTTGAGTCTTTGGCTCTGTGCACTCTTTGCAATAGCAATCCTTCCATCTTCACCTTAGTTGATAAGTACTAAGGCTTCCACCATCCTACACACACCTTGCACAACTCTGTATTTCACCTGCACTTCTACTGGTATGAGAACAATGGTATCTCTCCTGATCTCTCTGGGATAAAACTCAAAATATTGTCAACGCATGCCTTGCAGACATTTCACTACACTCCTTGCAGGAATTCTCAGGAAGAGAAATAGTTGAAACTCATTCTTCTTCTCTCTCAAACTTCATACATTCAACATGAAATCACACATTTAACCCAGCATTGAAACAAATGCATAAACAAAGAGAATAAAACAACTGTAAACATACCATTCAACAAATGAAAATAGTTAGCATCATAACACCATGAATATTGAGTCAAAGCTTCATATATTAACTCAACTGCTCCTGTACATGGGTTCTTCTCTACAGCTCTCAATGATGATAATGTTACCATGATACAATGATACAAGGGTGAGGGTGTCTATATCCGTTTTCCTTCCTACGCTTCTAAAACTATCTAATCTCTTAATTCAAATCTACCTACTTTCATTAAACAGACTTAATGTCTATTACATCTGGCAGATGAGAGAAAATCACTCAAGATCTACTTACAATATGCAAGTATGCTTCCTTTAACTACTACATTAATGTCTGCTCATTAATTTTTCAAAAACATTTCAAAATGTGTAAAATGTGTGTTGCGCTTTTCCAGCTGTCTTCTACCTTTATGCTTGCTTGGTTTGATGCTTACGATGCTCCTGCATCATACTCCCTCACTTGAAAATTTTCATAAACTCATGTTCATGAGATCTTGCATGGTCTGTCCAAGCCTATGAATTTCTGCTTCATCCTCCCAACTGGCATCTTCAACTGGATGTCCTTTCCACTTGACCAAGTATTCAAAATACTCCTTCCTCCTGGTCTTTCTACTAATCCTCTTGTTAATTATTCTTTCCATCTGCGGCTTTTCAGCTACAAGCATTTGTTTCATCCATTGAACTTTTTTCTGTTCATCTTCTGCTCCTTTTTCTTCAGTTCTGTAAGGGTACAAATCCACAACATTGAATATTGGTGAGATTCTGACCCCATTGGGTAATTCAATATCATATGCGTTTTCCCCAAATTTCTTCATGACCTTGCATGGTCTAATCTTTTTCATCTTCAGTTTGTTATATGTTCCCCTTGGGAACCTCTCCTTCTTCAGATGTGCAAGAATCAGATCACCAACTTCAAATTGAAGTTCTCGTCTATGTTGATCTACTCTCCATTTGTATTCTTGACTTGTACTTTGCAATCACTCCTTAATTCTACTGTGCAACTCCTTCATTCCTTCTGCAAAGTCCTCTGCACTAGCACTCCTGAATTCTTTTTGTTTTGAATCTTTCAATTCAGAAACTCCCCTTGGCTGTATTCCATATACAATTTGGAATGGACTTTTCCCTATGCTTCTATTGTGTGAATCATTGTAAGAGAATTCTTCCCATGGTAGAATATGATCCCACTGACTGTGGTGTTCAGTTACTAAGCTCCTCAAAAAATCTCCCAAGCTCCTGTTCACAACCTCTGTCTGTCCATCCTTCTGAGGATGATATACTGAGCTAAAAGATAAACTTGTCCCTAGCGTTTTCCATAAGGTCCTCCAGAAATGTCCCATGAACTTGGTATCCCGATCAGAAATGATACTCCTTGGCAAGCCATGAAGTCTGACGACTTCCTTGAATGAGTTGTGTCATTGGTTTTCTAGCATGGTATGAAATGTGCCATTTTTGAAAATTTGTCAACTACCACAAAGATTGAATCATATCCTCTCTGTGTCCTTGGCAGTCACAATATGAAATTCATCCTCACTGCATCCCATGACCTTTCAGGTATGGGTAATGGTTGATATAATCCTACGTTCTTCCTTTTTCCTTTCGTGTGCTGACAAATTCTGCATCTGTCCACAAATTTCTTAACATATGTTCTCATTCTTGGCCAATAATATGAGCTACTCAAATTTGAGAACGTCTTGTCATGACCAAAGTGTCCAACCAATCCTCCACTCTGTTTTTCTTTCAGCAGATTCTCCCTCATGGAGCATTTTGGAATACATAGTTGATTTCCTCTGAACAATAATCCATCCTGGATCATGTATTCAGTCCATTGGCTTCTGTCTCTGAGAATTGGATTCTCAAATGCCTTATATGCCTCCTTGAAATCTGGGTCATCCCTGTACATTTCTTTGAGTTTATCAAAACCTAAAGTCTTGACTCTGAATTCCTGCATAAGCAAACATTTCCTTCTCAAAGCATCAACAACTTTGTTAGCAGTTCCAGAAATATGCTTAATCACAAAAGTAAAATTTTGCATGAATTCAACCCATTTAGCATGTTTTTGGTTCAACTTCTCCTGTTGAGTCATGAATTGTAAAGCGTGATTATCACTGTACAAAACAAACTCTTTAGGAACCAAATAATGTCTCCATTTCTTCAGNNNTTGTCATATGTGGAGTACTTGATTTTTGCTTCATTCATTTTCTCACTGAAATATGTGATCGGCCTGTCGTCTTGGCTCAAGACTGCTCCAATTTCAAATCCACTCGCGTCACACCTAACCTAGAATGTCTTGCTGAAATCTAGCAAAACCAGAATTGGTTGCTCAGTGATCTTGTTCTTCAACAGATTGAAGCTCTTCTCTGCTTCCTCTGTCCAGTGGAAAGATTTATGTCTTTTCTTCACTGTATCCATCATTGATGCGCTAATTCCACTGAAGTTTCATATGAATTTCCTATAAAAACTTGCCAAACCATGGAAGCTTCGAACTTCAAACACATTTTTCGGCGATGGCCAATTCTTAATTGCATTTACCTTTCTGGATCCATCTTCAACTCATTTTCAAAGATAACAAAACCCAAATAAATGAGTTATTTCCTCATAAATGATGATTTCTTCATATTAATCAGCAATTTCTCTTGCTATAATCTTCTCATTACTACAACTAAATTCTTTAAGTGTTCTTCTTTTGTCCTGTTGAAAATTAATTTATCATCAAGATATACAATGACGAATTTCCCTATGAAATCCTTCAGGACTTCATTCATCAACCTCATGAAAGTATTGGGCGCATTCGTTAAGCCAAATGGCATAACAAGCCATTCATACAACCCCTCATTCGTCTTGAATGTTGTCTTCCATTCATCACCTTCTCTCACCCTAATCTGATGATATCCACTTTTCAAATCAATTTTTGAAAAAAACTTTTCTCCACTCAAGAAATCCATCAAATCGTCCATCCTTGGCAATGGAAATTTGTATTTGATGGTAATCTTATTGATTTCTCTTGAGTCTGTACACATTCTCCAACCTCCATATTTCTTTGGGTTGAGCATTGTTGGAACATCGCATGGACTCAAGCTTTCTCGAATCAATACTCTGTCCATTAAGTCTTGGAACTATCTCTTAACTTCTTCACTTTCTTGTGGCGTCAACCTGTATGCTTCTTTGTTTGGTAAACTAGCTCTAGGTATAAGATCGATATGATGGCTTATTCTCCTGATAGGTGGCAATGAACAAGGTAGTTCATCCACTACTATACTAGCAAACTTTTCCAGCAACTCTTGGATTTCTTTTGGTAAATCATCTATTCTCGTACTGGTCAAAACAATTTTGGGCTTCCTGACCACAATAAATTGCGTGTCTTCCTTCTTCTTAACCTCATTAAGAAGTTCCTTCCCACTCATGAGAAGTCCTTCCCACTCATGAGAAGTGCAATGTTGCTCATCTCTATTTTCACTTATTTATCCTTAATCGACAACAACATGTGAGTCCTACCATTTTTCTCCAAGGTGTATGTGTTCTTCCTCCCATCATGAACTACATTTCTATCATATTTCCATTGTCTACCCAGCAATAGATGACAAACATCCATGGGAATGACATCACATAATATTTCATCTTTATATCCTCCTATTTTAAATTCAACTAAACACTATTTAGTGACATTTACCTGACGTCCTTTTTGTAGCCATGAAACTCTGTATGGGCTCGAATGTAAAACAATCTCCAACTCCAGCTTTTCTACCATCTCTATAGATACGAGATTGTTTGTGCTACCACTATCCACTATGACTTTGCATACTCTATCTTTAGTTTTGAAAGAAGTCCTAAACAAATTGTTTCTTTGGGTTGGGTTCTCTGCCTCCTTCTCTGGCTTTAATAGAACTTTCCTCATCATTAAGGATCTTCCACCCTCAGTGTCTTCTGCCTCAACATTCCATCCTTGAGCTTTGGAAATGTGAGTTTCACCACCATCTTTCTTCCTATCTGGACACTCATAGGATTTATGTCTGATTTTTCCACAGACAAATCATTTCACTTCACCTCCTCTGCCTCTTCCTCTTCCTCTGGCTCGAGGAAAAGTATTTCTATTAGCATACTACCTTCCCTGTGAGATTCCTCCCCTCTCAGGTTGACTTTGAGGTTTCGTCCCCTCTTCTTTAGGTTTCTGAGTTCTGTCTTGGGCAATTGTTTTGCCTCTGGCTTGACTTCTACCTTGGCCTCTTTGACCCTGTTTTCGGCTTAGCTTCTCTTCATCTTTCAGAGCCATATGATAAGCATCTTCCATAGTCCTAATAGTCACCATGCTCATCTCATCTTGAATGTCATATCGCAGACCATTCATGTACATGGCAACTTTTTCATAATCGCTTTCTCGATGACCTACTCTAATGTTTATCCTATAGAATTCTTCAATGTATTCTTTCACTGACATCAACTTCTGTCTCAAATTATGCATCTTCTGAAACAAATTGATTTGATAATCCTTGGGTATGAATTTAGCTTTCATCTTTGCAATCATTCTATCCCAGCTCTTGATTTTTTTCTTTCCCTTGCAGCATCTTTCAGCCTGCAGTCCATCCCACCATAGTTCTACATGCTCTTTAAGTCTAGTAATGACATGTTTGAATTTCTTGTCTTCCTCGACATCCTCATAGTCGAAGTATTTGTCTAGAGCTCTAATCTAGTCTAAAAGTTCTTCAATATCTAAGTTTCCTTCATACACTGGAATGTCCATTTTTTCTCTCGCACCTATCCTCGCAACATCCCTGAATAGGCGTTCATCTGCAGCATCTTCGACTGCAACTTCTTCTCCTTCGTTTCCAGCTTCATTCTCACTTTCAGCTTCACTGATATCCCCAATGTCAATTGTGTGCCTCTGTGTTGTCTTCATGGCATCAAGCCTGGCATGTAACTCGCACATTTCTCTTTCTTTTGCTGGATCAGGCATTGGCATTGGCCTGTCTCTTCTTCTCGGTGGCATGACTATAAAATGTTCCTCTTTTCTCTGCTATAGAAAGCAAAGAACTTGTTCTACAACTCTGATACCAAATTTATGGTATCAGACTACTCCTTTTCCTCTACCTCACTCTGCCTGAAATATACAGAAAAAATCAAGCTCTAATACCAAACTGATGATGCAGACCACCTACCCTCAGGTCGAGATCCACACAAGATCATTCTAATTTTTCCACGAGTTGAAGCGACTCCTTCAGTTCCCTGTTGAAACCTTCAATAAATCTGATCCACAGGTCCTTCATGAAAACTCCACCTGCACCACGTGCACCAGGTGTGAGTCTTTGCCTCCACATGACCACAAATCGGCCTTAGTGCAAGCGCTTTTCACAACTCGCAACTCGCGAGTTCGTGAGTCGAATATCCTTGACTCCTCTTTTCCAAACCTTTGATACCCGAGATGTCGATACAGGTATGGTTTCTCCTTGCTAGCACCTCTACCAATGACCACGGGCTAGGGCCTAACTCTAACACCCCTCGCAACTCTCAAGTTGGATTGTTGAGCCCTTGTGCTCCTCCTTCGCGAATCCCCGAGACACGATAAGTCAACAATAGTTGACTCCTTCCCAGGCGAAGTGTGTCTACCACCTGTCACCAACTTCTATCTTTCTCTGGGCATTGTTACTATGCCACCTATCAACCACACGGTCCCCACCAACCGGATGTGCCACGTGTTCGCACGAGCCCTTGCCGCTCGACACTTCGTGACTCTTGTAGTCGAAAAGAAACTCTCTCAAACCTCGAACCCCTGAGTATGTGATACCATGCGGAGATTTTGATCCAACAGTTCTCCTATATTTTTGGATCCAACGGTCTGGATCTCCTTCTCTATTCCTTGCATCTTGGAACTTCACGCAAACAAATAAAATTGGTCTGGTCTCCAAATTCACGAACCCTGAGTTCGCAATATGATCCAATGACATACACAAAGCACGATCAATGACTCACATTGATCCCATATCCCAAGGTGATGGGTTTCACCGGCCTCTAATCACCTTACAACTCTACCAAATCCAATGACTCTCGCAACTTCGCACTTCCTTCATGAAGGCTTCTCACCGTCCATATGACTCCACTGGATCCTACGGTCTTCGCGACTTCGTGAACTCTCCACGGAGAATTCTGACCGCTCGATTCACGCTTCAATGGATTTTGCCCAAATGAATGAATGTTCTCCCTTCTGAACTTAACTTCTATGCAATGGCTTCAATTCTCATCTTCCTTTGAAATGTTCAAAAGTGTTATCCCTCCTTAAATTTCACTTGCAAACTCAAGCCTCCCAAAAAGTTTCCTGCTAGCACTCCTTGCGGAAAACTTTCAAATAACTTCCAGTTATTTGAGTCTTCGGCTCTATGCACTCTTTGCAACAAAAGTTCTTCTACCTTCAACTTAGTTGATAAGTACTAAGGCTTCCACCAGCCTGCGCACACCTTGCACAACTCTGTATTTCACCTACACTTCTATTGGTATGAGAACAATAGTATCTCTCCTGAGCTCTCTGAGATAAAACTCAGACTCTTGTCAACGCACGCCTTGCATACATTTCACTACACTCCTTGCAGGAAGTCTAGGGAAGAGAAACAGTTGAAACTCATTCTTCTCCTCTCTCAAACTTCATACATTCAACATGAAATCACACATTTAACCCAACATTGAAACAAATGCATAAACAGAGAGAATAAAACAACTATAAACATACCATTCAGCAAATGAAAACAATAAGCATCATAACACCATGAATATTGAGTCAAAGATTCATATATTAACTCAACTTCTCTTGTACATGGGCTCTTCTCTACAGCTCTCTATTGCAGCTCTCAATGATGATAATGTTACCATGATACAATGATACAAGGGTGAGGGTGTCTATATCCGTTTTCCCTCCTACGCTTCTAAAACTGTCTAATCTCTTAATTCAAATCTAACTACTTTCATTAAATAGACTTAATGTCTATTACATCCAGCAGATGAGAGAAAATCACTCAAGATCTGTTTACAACATGCAAGTACACTTCCTTTAACTACTACATTAATGTATGCTCATTAATTTTTCAAAAACATTTCAAAATGTGTAAAATGTGTGCCGCGCTTTTCCAACTATCTTCCACCTTTATTGATACAGGTGGATATTGTTGGCCACCTTCCTATTCCACTTGGACCCACACCATTATTTATTTCAGTTTTTCAGTTTCCTTAATTGTAACACAATTTACTATTTTTAGCAGTTCTTCGGGTCCTGAATTTCTGGAGTTGTTTTGAGGCCCTAAATGGCATTTTTTGGGCATGAATATCGAGTCCAAAAAATATGAGTTTGTTCTGGACTTGATATTCATTGTCAGCAGTGTATTCCTCGGATAGATCTTTCTAACGATGTATCATGTGCGTCAAACGGAGGTAGTATGCCAAAGTTACGACAGTATGCCAAAGTTACGACCCCGGGAAATTGATGTACCAATTTACCCCAACGGGGCCCATATTTTGGTGTTTCATCTCCTAGGGTTAGGTTTTTGGATGTTTAGGGTTTTCCATTGCTTCTCAGTAATATATAGGCCTTCGATCCTCATTGTAATAGGTGGTTTAGAGGCCAGTAGCCACCACATCTATTCTCAGAGATAAGCTACCAACACCCTAGCTAGTTTATTTCCATTCTGTCTGTAAGCATTTTTCAGTCATTTGTTATTAATGAAATGAAGTCTTATTTCCACTGCATCTCTATGTTTATGTGTATTTATATATTTCATTGTGTTCCTACATAAATCCGGATCAGTGGTATCAGAGCGGTCTGCTCGTTCTCGATCTTTATTTGCATGTCCCCAACAAGGTTGGAATATAAGGAGTTGGGGCTCAATCTGGTTGAACCTTTGCAAGATCAGTCTCACAAACCCCAACGACCAGCCATGGGGGAAGAAAATAAAGATGAGGGAGCAGGATATCCTATTAGAATTTTTCTCAAGGAGGCCCTCGAGAAACAAGGAATGTGATGATGGACAACTTTGCCCAGATTCTTCAACGGATTCCCCCTAGTGGCACATCGACATCCAACAGCCACTCTAGAGGTGCCACTCCTTTTAAG
>CBVK0100535074.1:0-12297 GCA_900067695.1 Picea abies | reverse complement strand
TCCCTACACGACGCTCTTCCGGTCTTAGCTGTCTCTCCTAGGAAAAGCATTTGGAATGAAAGGGCTAGGTCATGTCATCCATGATATATTTTAGGCCTCCAAAGGTATGTCTCTCTAATTCATCACGCGGGCCCTTAGCATTCAACCTATGATATTCAATCCCCATGGAAGCCCAAGGTAGTCTTGTTCCTCCAAAACTGTCCACCAGCTAGGTCCTACAAAGACAAATAAGAACACCCTCCAAGGGTCTCAAGTCATAATTTCATGGTGAGTAAATCAAATCAATAAATGAGCCACCTAATCATGTGCATCAAAGTTTACCTGGTGAAATAAGTAAGTGCTCAAAGAAATTATTTGACTTGCCAAGCTTGGATATGGTAGGGTTGACGAAGTGTCCTATTGGGTATATATTTCCCTAGGTCGAGTGTTTTCCCATGTGACCCCTCTCTAATCCATATGAATTAGATGAAGTGGTTAAGGATAAAAACTCATTGGGCATGGGGTTTATGACATACAAGGGGTTGTAGTGTGTCATCCATGGGTGCCTTTGTAGAGGGCGTGTGGCACCTTAGTTTGCAATGCACTTTTTCCAAGCCCATCCTTTTTCTATTCTTTGTTTCTTTCATGTTTTAAAGGGATATTTGAAGGCCATTGTCCATGGGTGGTGTCCAGATGATGACAATGTCACTCACAAATATATTGAGAAAATGAGAAGGTTGTCTCGTGATGAGACACCCTTTCTCTTAGTTTTGTAACTAAGAACCACTACCCTGGCTTGGTGGCCATATGATAATAATGTCATACCACTAGACACCCATGATGAGACCTTCTATCCTCCAACTAACCCCCTAGGAATTCATTTATTTTGTGGGTCCATATTTTGTTACAGAGTAGTGTTACATTGCTTTCTCAAGGAATCTGTGGTTGAAGCATCTGGAAGGTTTATATATAGGATTTTATCTTTTTGTCCAACATCAATTCCTCTTGTCCTTCAACCCCTTCTTCCCATAGAATGATGGACAACCCATTCTTGGGTAAATACACCCTAAAATCCCAAGAGACAAGGAAATGGAGGGTTTAAGTGATGGAAATTGGTAAGTTTGGTTGGGAACCATATGATGGCTATTCAAGAGAGTTCCTAGTAGCAAACCCATTCCCAAGGAAGACCACTTACTAGGGCACAATGTCAACTACCAAGGTGAAATAGGGAAAAAGGAATAATGTACAAGCATATATCATGAAATCTAAAGTAGTCTAAGATACAACATACTAAAAATTCCTCAAATATTGAAATGAAAATCACTATAATACCTGACTTATACTTCATGGAGAAAGGCGTAATGCCTCTTGGAAGCCAACTGGTGTGGTGGATTCCATCTGGAAATCCCAACCTCTGTGGTGGTGAGAAGGGTCTCTATCTATGCAAGTGGATACTGCTAGTCATGTAGTCTCTGGACACTCCATATCTGCAACCTGAGGGCCTCGTGACATGATCTCCTTAGTTATCCAAAAAAAAGGGGATAGCAAGTATCTTGGATGTAGATGAAAATATCAACCACATTACATTGCAGAATGAGGTGAACTTGAGTATCCTTCTTTAAAAGGAAGAGAAGGAGATGACTAAACTCTTCCATATCGATATCTAGGTCAAAAATACAAATGTGGATGCTCTACTCGATTCGATTACATGGGCCAACCTCATGGTAGAATATCTAGTTAGCAATATTTTATTAGAATTTCATTATCATCCTAACCCATATCCATTGGGATGGGTAAATACATAAGAAAAGTGCAAGTTCACTAAAAAATGTAAGATAAAATTTGATATAAGTGCAAACTATATTAATGAACAAAGGTTCATGTAGAACCACTTAATGTGTGTGATGTAGATTTTGGAATTCCCTACATGTATATGAGGGATGCAATCTTCACGAGGAGAGAAAACTAGTAACACATGGTCAAGGATGGGAAGTCTTTCATCATCAATTCACACAAAGGTAAATCCAAGAAAAACATTTATCAGCTATAGTAGAAAGTTTGTATTATTTTTCTTAAGAGAGAATTATCTAGGTGATGAATCGATTAAAGTAAAGGAATCTCTAGAGGGATGTACTAAAAAGTAAAAAATTTAATTGGAGGAGTTGTTGCAAGCATACAGAGAGGTGTTTTAGAAGACTAAAGGGTGACCACCTAAGAGGGAAGTGGAGCATGAGATACAATTGTTTCTTGACTCCCCACTGCCAAGTATTGGGTTGTACAAACAATCCATCCTAGAAGAATATGAAGTTAAGAAACAATTGTAGTAGCTACTAGAGCAAAGAGTAATTTGACCATGCACCTCACCTTGTGGGTCACATATCATCACAGTATCCAAGAAAGATGGGAATTGGTGAAATTGTACCATACCGTGCTTTGAAAAAGATCAACCTCAAGAATTATTACCCTCTTCCTAGGATCGATATTTTTTTAGACCAGTTGTAGGATGCCAAGTATTTCACCAAGTTGGATCTCAAATCAGGATACCACTAGGTACATGTTAAAGAAGAATACATCTAGAAGATTGCCTTTAAGACAAGGAAAGGTCTATAATAATGGTTGGTAATATGTTTTGTTTTATGTAATACACCAACTACATTTATGCATTTGATTAATGGTGTATTATTGTTAGTTTTTGTAGCTTGGAGGTGTTGACAAAAAATTGGTCACCTATATTTTCCCTCTCCTAAAATAAAATAAAAAAATGGATATCAGAAGAAGAGAATTTTTGAATGATTATAAGTTCATTGTGTAGCCCTCAGTCTCATCTTTGTCATGCATTTTGTTGACACGAAGTTTAAATTTTTTCTACCCTTGAAAATTAAAGCTTCATTTTTTCCTAAGCCATGGGGCCACCCTTAGTAGAAAAAGGGGGGTCAGAGCCTTCCGTTCCTTTTTGGGTTTCGAGATTTGGTTTTTCTCGAGGTATGATCTTCAACCACCCTATCTTCCCAGTGCTAAAATCCTAAAACCATTTAACATATTAAAAATTAAAAATGGGGGAAGAAAAGGTTACATTTTCTGTCGCTTTCCACAAAGCGCTCTTTAACCCGTAATTAACTAAGCTCCTAAACACAATAATCATTCCCTTAATATTTTGCAATTCAGGTTTTACTTTCTACTAAATCTCTTTCGGACTCTCAACCATCGAACTCCCGACCTTCGTTTTTTCGAAAAGTTAAAAAATTAATTAATCTTTAACCTTGATTAATCAAAACATTAATACGTGATTATCACCACACTAATCCCATTGCAATTTCACGATCCGGGGTTTTCTCATGACATATATCCTGACAACAGGATCCCCGAAGTTCTGAAATGTGAAATCTTGTTTTCTTTAAAACAAATTCTAAAATTAAGGTTAAATTGTTTTCGAAACAGGATTAGTATTAACTAACCCGCCTTTCACTTTTTAGGAATTCATGAAGGCAATGATTTTTGAAACTCCAGTTTCAAAATCGTCGAGATACAACAGTATTGATAACGGATAAATGGAGATATTCTTGATGCAAAAGTGTATCTACAGGCATATCTTTCCATTAAAGAATTAATTTTTCGTCACCTGTGTCTGTACACTCGTTATAATGCAAATTAAAGGTTAATAAGGTCTTGTATTTTGAACTTCATTGTTATCCTTTACATCTGCAGCAAGTCGCATTTATCTAGTTTTATACAGATTTTCTCTGTAAACAGGTTTTTAGTCCAGTGCAGATATCATGGCACCTAAGAAGGCACCCAAGCAAAGCGAGGAATTTGTTGAAAGCTCGAGTCCAGACGAAAGACGTTATATCTGATACAATACCACATGTCATTGATTCCATAAAATTCTGGAGGTAGATTTTTGAAACTCTAGATTATGAAATTAAAAATTTCCCTCATGACGCCGACAACAAACTCTGAGATATAGCGGAGTCTGAGCTTCAAAAAATAGCTACACGGTCGCGACTCATGACTTATAATGACATGATCAGTTGGGCCTTGGAGAAAACTGACGTACAGACGAGAAGCATTATGGACATTCAAGGGGTCATCATTCGCTCTTTTAGACTGGAACATGTACAAGTAATGTATAAACTATCTCCCAGTCCCAAGTATATTTATAATAAAGATTTCATGAGTGATTTTCAGCAGAAGGAATTTTTTGAGTCAGACCAAATGTATCCTGCAATAATAAAGGATTGGTCGAGAAACGAAGCAAAACTCAGGGCTGACACCCATGGTATTTGCGCCACAGCCTCATTGAACAAGTATATGATCTATGTGGTGATGATGTTATGTAGAATTTTTGGGAAGAAAAGTCCCACCCATTTTCCTACAGAATGGGTACCTCTCTTGCACGAGGCAACATAAGGTTACAACTTTAATTGGGATAAGATTTTATCCGATAGCATAGCAAAGGAGGTCATGGAATATCAAACGGCAAGATCAAATGGCCGACCTGTACCCTTTTATATGTCTGCATACATCATGGATGCTATATGCCTGTCTCTTTATGGAGTACTAGTCTACAAGATCAAAAGGCCAAACAACAACCTTTTATATTTCCGCATACATCATGGATGCTATATGCTTCTCAACTCCTTTCCCTTTGATGAATTGGAGTTGGAATCTGACTTACCCGGAGCCTATTCATGAATACCATTCTAAACATTGGGAAGAAAATGCCAAAGGCTCATTCTATGAAATTTTTCATTTCATGGTGATACCACTACATCAGAGGCTGTACAACTGTGTGCCTCCCCTCATTTCAGAGTTGGTCACAAGAAACCTCAGGACAGTTGTTGACTGGTTTATAGAGGAGAATTTCTCATACATCATAGTTTTTAGGTGTTCAATCCCTCCACATGCACTCCCAAAGTTCCTCCCTGATAGACTGATGTGCAGGGAGGTAGCTCATCAAATAGTAATAGGTGGAACTAGGATAGAACTAAAAATGGCTCAAAAGAAGTCTTGGCCATTTTTTCCCGTTCAGATTTGGAAATTTTCATTGCTCAACTTGGGTCATTCCAAAGTTGAAGCAACAGCACTGGAGGAGGTCAAATTGGTAGACCTAGAGCACATGAAGCACGATCCTTACCAGTTAGTGGGAAAACACATGGCCCACTGTAATATGAAGGCTTATGAACATGAGAAGTCCCCTTGTGATGACCTATTCAAAGGGACTAGGACCTATGAGGAGGTGTTAGAGAGAGTACAGACACTACCATCTGACTTGAAACCTAGTTTTCAAACCTTCCAAAAGCATAGACAGAGTGTTCTACCCAAAGTATTGCAAGGAGAAGCAATCACCCTTCCTTAGAGACAAGAGGATACTCCCCCGGGCCTCGGACAAGAAACATGAGATAAATTCAACCCTGAGGAAATTCCACAGGAGACTGAAAGGTCCTCACAAAATGAAGAGGCCTTATAGATAGAAAATCCAGAGACTGAAATAGAGAAGAGGCTCGGGACACCTCTCGAGTCTAGTAATTCCACTCCCCCTTCATCACCTGTTGTTGAGGTCGATATACCTAAGGCCATAGGAGAAACAAGATCTACAGAGATAGGAAGTCCCATAGCTTCATTAACCCATTTATAGTCCACCTTTGGACTCCCACAGATGGGAGCCATATATGTTAGTGATCTCACCCCTATCTCCAGAGATGAGATCCCTCCTTCTGATTATTTTTTCAGCAAAAAGAGGAAGGTTGTTCTAAAACAAGAGATGTATATGAGAGAATTGGATATGGTGAAGAAGAATAAGGTCTTGGTAGATGGCCAGAACTTGGAGGAGGAGGATTTCGTTACAGAGGTAGCAGGCTCCATGGGATCCATGGAAAAAGAAAACCTTTTTACTGTGGAGAACATGAGAACAAGGATAAAGAAGAGTAACTACATAATAGCTCAATTGAAAGATTAGTTGAAGAATGCTGAGAAAAACATTAGAGAAGAGGTGAATAAAATCTTGGAGCAGGCCAGAGCTATTGAAAGGCAAGAAATTCAGTCACTCAAAACTAGCTTGGATGAAATGAACCAGAGGATACAAGCAAGTCAGGTGCAAGTTACTCAGCAAAAGGAGCTTGTAAAATAGCTATAGGCTAATTTAAATTTGATAGAAGGTCATGTCGTAGACTTAAAGGCTTTTCAAACCCTCTCGTTAGAAGCACATACAAAGATAGAATCTGAGCAACAGAAATTGATCTCCAAAATAGAGATCATCCAGGATTACTTTCAAGAGGTAAGCAAATCCCTTGATAATATTATTTTACTAGAAAAGAAGGCTAAAGAAGTAAGGAATACCTTTCAGAAAGAATTCGCATGTTCAGGAAATAGGGAGATGTCGAAAAATCTAAAGCTTTCTGTCATAGAACAAATAAGAGGAGACATCATGCTCAAGGCATGGGAAACGAACATAGTCGAAAACAAGAAGATAGTTAAAGAAATCAAAGATGCCTATGAGGGAATCTTTGATTCTTTGGATAAGAAAATGTTAGGTATTGAAAGAAATGTTTGCTCTGAGCCACTGGGGAAGATAAACATTGTGAAGCAGCAGTTGAACTGCAAAGAGGGCTTGAAGGAGATTCAGGCGGAAATTTCACAGTTGAGGGAAATCGACGCCAACCTGATAGACAGAGGGTTGTTACAGCCTAATTTAAAGTTGCAAGTGATCAGGTTTGTCGATCAAGGTTTTGAAGACCAATTTCCAAAGGTCCAAAGAAAGTTTTATTTGTTTGAAACTAAGGATCTTCCAACACCACCTAGAAATTTTGTTCATTTTCTGGAGAAATGTATTAAATGTATAGAATCAAAGGAGGGAGATACTTCAACTAAAAAGTGATGCATCATTCGAAATCTTACACTATTGTAATGATATACCAACAAAATTTAATCATGAAACGGTTAAGGTTGCAGTTTTGTAACTATTTTTTCCCCTAAAAAGTAGGAGACTGCTAACCATCAAGTATTGACAACCTTGTATAAATACAAGGAGAGAAGACTGAAGAGAGGATTTTTTCTTTCTCTAAAAAGGCATATCCTCAAAACCACAAAAACAAATTAAGAACGAATATCAAAAAATTCAAACCCATTTTAAAAGTGAAAACTTTATAGCAGGACAAGACGTAGAGGATTTTGAGGAGTTAGAAGAGGATATGAACAATCTTGGCGATGATTACTTACAACCTTATATAACAAGACACGATTATGAAACGTCTTTGACTATAGGGTATAGGACTAGGAGTAACAATAAAAATAGTGTTTCGAAAGATTCAACCTATCACGGGATAGTGGATGGTATAATGGTCGAGCTCCACCAGAAGTACAACCTAAGACCTAGAAACAGGGCTCCCACGACCGCTCCAATTAAAAAGATACTGCCGAGGGTTGAAACTGATGAAACAGTTTCAAAAATCACTGAAAAACAGACTGAAGGGACTTGGACCACTAACATACAGTCTATTAAAATGAAGATAGCATAAACGCCACCCTTGAGCACGCAGAAAATAGACACCCCTGTTACTGAAACAAAGGCCCCTCAACCATGGAAATCTGAAAAGAAAGGGTCCGAAACTCAAACCATGGAAATCGAAAAAACCATTGGAAGTTTTAATCTAGAGAATGAAATCAATAAGATCAAAATCCCTATTCCCCTTTTCGAACTGGACAAAAACCCGATATACCAAAAACAAATTGCAAAAATGATTAGTTTTTTGGAAAATGAAAGTCAGGACGATGCTATTAACTTAGAAGATGATAAGCCAAACATAATTTTCGGTCCACACTTCGAAGGTGCTAGAGACACTATTGCCCCTTTCTACATCACTTTGACAGTTTTCGACCATCTGCTCCATAACTGCATGTTAGATTCTGGGGCCTCTCACAATGTGATGCCTAAAGCAATCATGGACAGACTCGACCTAGAAATCACCAGGCCTTATGGATATTTATATTCTTTTGACTCGAGAAAAGTCAAGTCTATAGGCATGATCAAAGACTTAGTCGTAAACCTTACATAGGTACCTACAAAAAGCGTTTTAATGGATGTGGTTGTCGCAGATATACCCCCAAAATATGGTATGCTCTTGTCTCACTCCTGGGGTGATAAACTTGGAGGTTCTCTTCAACTTGATATGGCGTACGCAACAATTCCAGTTTTTGGGGGACAGTTCACACAATTGTACAGGGAAACCAGGTTAGCATTTACGGTTAGTGACCCTCTCAACCCAAATAATTATCCTATATATATTTTTGATAAGGATTTAGGTAATTGTTTATTATCTATAGATGATGATGTTGATGCATGTATAGAAAAATGTTGTACAGGAAATAAAAAAGAAAAAGAACAAATAGAACAAGATGTATATAGCAATGGTGTTTAGAAAATGTTTTTTGACGGTGCCTCATCTTATCTTGGAGCTAGGGCTGGAGTAATTTTTGTGGCACCTGATAACCAATTCATTATCCCTTTCTCTTATAGGCTACAGTGGAACATTGGCCACACTCATAACGTATGTGAGTACGAGGCTCTGGTGTTAGGGTTAGAGGCCGCTAGGAGAATGAAAATTAAAAACTTAGAAGTTTTTGGTGATCCAGAATTAATCGTGAAGCAGGTTAATCGTCAGTACCAAGCCAAACATCCTAGGTTAAGGTCGTATCGAAATTGTGTTTGGACCTAATCGAAATTTTTTTCTCTTATGTTAATATTCACTTCATTCCAAGAGCAGAAAATCAACAGGCGAATTCTTTAGCGAAAACCACTTCGACTTTCACACCTCCCACTGCATTCAAACTCAAATATCATATAAAAATGAAGCATAGGCCTTCCATACCCAATAACATACATCATTGGCAAGTCTTTGAGGATGTCGAACAACTCTGAAATTTTTTATAAATAGTAGACGAGTTCACTGAAACACATGCTGGCCAAGAGAACCAGAATGATCCTATTTGGATCATGCAGGAAGGGGAAGACCCCCAAGAGTTCCAAGATAAAATCGCAAATCACCGTATGTTGGTTTTAAAAAATAATTAAATACCCAAGGGCTTGATTCCCTTATAAAGTATCTTTAATCATGATGACATCCCTTTGAAAACTACCTTACAGCCTCAGCCGGAAGAAGTCAAAGATTGCAATATAGGTACCGAAGAGAGTCCTAGGTTAGTTAAAGTATCCAGGTACCTGTCTCCCAAAATCAAGAGTAAATATGTTGAATTGCTTAAAAAATACAAAGATATTTTTGCCTGGTCTTATGACGAGTTGAGAACTTATGATACGACTATCATGGAACATAAAATTCCATTGAATCCAGGTGTCAAACCTTTTAGGCAGATTAACCCTATATTATTATTGGTGATAGAAAAAAGGTTAAAAAACTCCTGGATGCTAAAATCATAGTCCCATTGAGATATTCTGAGTGGGTAGCTAATTTAGTCCCAGTGAGAAACAAAAATGGTGAGATTAGATTGTGTGTCGATTTCAGAAACCTGAATCGGTCATCACTCAAAGACAATTACCCATTACCTAAGATGGATCATGTTTTATAAAAAGTAGTTGGAGCTAACAGAATGTCTATGATTGATGGTTTTTCAGGTTACAATCAGATTGCAGTGCATCAGGAGGATAAAGAAAAAACTGCTTTCACTACCCCTTGGGGTAATTTTATGTATGATAAAATGCCTTTTGGTTTAATGAATGCAGGGGAAAATTTTCAGTGAGCCATGGATATCGCTTTCATGGGTGAGAGAGATAAGTTTGTTGTTATCTATCTTGATGACCTCATTGTTTTCTTCAAAACGGATGTAGAACATCTAATGCACCTTAAACAAACCTTTGAGAAATGCCGAAAATTTGGTTTGTCACTCAATCCCAAGAAATCTCATTTCGCAATGCAAGAAGGTAAACTCTTGGGCCATATCGTGTCTAAAGATGGAATCAAAATTGATCCAAAAAGGGTTGAGGCAATAGATAATATAAATTTTCCTAGAAATGTAAAAGAAATTCAATCTTTTTTAGGAAAAATAAATTTCTTGAGGAGATTCATCCCTAACTTTGTTGAAATTGTGAAATTGATAACAGATATGCTCAAAAAGGACAATGAAGTAAAATGGACAAGCAAAGCCAAAGCCTTGTTTCAATGCATCAAGAAAGTAATAAGCGAAGCACCAGTCTTGGCGAACCCAAATTACACAAAAGAGTTTTTGATTTTTTCTTTTGCTTCAGAACATACTATCGCGGCTGTATTGTTACAAAACAATGAGGAAAGTTTTGAGTGGCCTATTGCATTTTTTAGAAAAAGTCTCAGAGATGTCGATTTGAAATATGATATATTGGAGAAACAGGCCTATGCAATGGTGAAATCTCTCAAATCTTTCAGAACTTATGTGTTGCACTCAAAAATCATTGCTTATGTACCCTCTAGCTCTGTTAAAGATATCCTAGTGCAACCAGAGAGCGACAGAAGAAGAGGCAGGTGGTTAGCTAAGATCCAGGAGTTTGAACTAGAAGTCAAACCAACTAAAATTATCAAAGGGTAGGGTTTCGCCAAATTTCTTGCCAAATCGAATTTAAAGGCACTTGGAATAAATCAGCCGCAGGAGAACAAGGGATTTCTGGAAATAGACGAGCTTGATGTCACTGCACCTACAACTGATATTCAAGACAAGTTTTCTTCTTCGGCCTGGTATCGCAACATTGTCCATTACCTACTTACACTCCAATGTCCTACTAATTTAACCCCATCTAAGGCTAGGATGGTAAAGTTACATGTTGTAAAATATTGTATCATAGATGCTAAATTGTATTGGAAAGACCCCTTGGGTTTCCTACTGAGGTGTTTAGTCTAAACTGAAACAAAAGGGGTTATGGATGAATTCCATGTCGGAGTGTGTGGAGGACATCATGCGTGATGAGCAACAACTTATAAAATATTAAGAGAAATATATTACTGGCCCAAATTGTTCACAGAGGTGAACATTAAAGTCTGAAATTGTGTCCCTTGTCAGTTGTTCACAGGCAAGCAGAAGGTCCTGGATTTTCCCCTTATTCCAATTAAAGCCAAAGCCCCGTTTCAGCAATGGGGACTTCATTTCATTGGAGAAATTCATCCACACTCCAACACACAGCAAAAATGGATCCTAACTTCTACTGACTACTTCACTAAATGGGTGGAAGCTATCCCCACAAGAAATGCAACTGATTCGGTAGTAATCAGTTTTTTGGAAGATAATATTTTATCCAAGTTTGGTTGTCCTCGAAAGATAGTCACTGATAATGCGCAAGCATTTAAATCAATGACCATGATAAATTTTTTCCAAAAATATAACATCGTACTAGGACACTCCATAGCTTACTATCCACAAGGTATTGGGTTGGCTGAATCATCTAACAAAAGCCTAATTACCGTGATAAAAAAGGTTTTAACTGGAAACAAGAAAGTGTGGCATATCCATTTAAAATATGCACTATGGGCCAACAGAATAAGTACTAAAAGATCAATTGGGATCTCCCCTTTCCAGATGGTATATGGCACTGATGTCATTTTACCAATAAACCTAGCTCTGCCAATAATGAAACTTCGGCAGGATTCGAATGAAGAACCCAACGATGTTACCAGAAGAATAAACCAGTTGGTCGAAGTTCAACAAAATAGGGCCGAAGTAAATGAAAGGTTACAAATATATCAAAATAAAATGAAGGCCTTATTCAATCAGAAAGCTAAAGATAGAGAATTCCTCCATGGCAACTTGGTCCTAAAATGGGAAGCCAGGAAAGAAGGCGTTGGAAAACATGGCAAATTCAATCTGATCTGGTCTGGCCCATACAGGATTTCAACCTTGGAAGGAAAAAATGCTTGGTTATTAGAAAACCTAGATGGATACATTCTCAATTCCCCTGTAAATGGGCAGCATCTTAAACACTTCATGAAATAATGTGTTTCTAAATTCTCATTGTACATACCGGTTTGTTTTCATGTTTTTTGTATAGTCAAAAAAAAATAGAATAATAATAATAATAATGTATATATATTCAAAAAAAATGAATAAATAAAAGTTTCTTTCATGACCTTTCCTAATGATTATAATTTTATGTTATTCGTAGGGAAATTTTCTTACCAAACAGTGGACTCGAAGTACTGAGAGGTGACATGCGCAGGTATTCTTATCAATTATCTCAAAATGAAAAAGGTAATGAGCGAGTCATCTTCGGGCTAGCAATATAGGAGCTAATAAAGGTATGAAACCACGTTTTAAAAAATTCGAGATAAAAGTTCTAAGAAGTACGAA
>CBVK0100535064.1:0-10100 GCA_900067695.1 Picea abies | reverse complement strand
GCTCAGACACTTCTACTCGTGCAAACAATATAACACATACCCAACAATAGCATACCTTGAGAACAAGAAGGACCTTAAGAGAATCTCTTAGACTTAACTTGTACACTAGAAAGACACCCCAACACCTTGATGGAACCTTAGAATTTATATCATCATTATTTTCTCAAAAATGTGAAATTTTATCATGTATTTATAGTAATTCTGTCCCCCAAAAATCGCTGAGTCGACCTCAATTTTCTGGCTAGGTTATCAGATGGAAAAACTCATATCTCCTCATTCCTAGGGAGTTAGAGGGACTTCAATATACCATTGGAAAGGTATCAGAATAAGATTTCAAACAATGTAACTTGTGCTTCCACTTGAATCAGTTATGTAGGGTAAAAATTACCTCAAAGATAGGGTATCCAAATTGACCAACAGTTAATACTTTCAACAATCTCCATCTTGCAATCTTTATATTGGACATCTATAAGCTTCTAATATTTATGTTGGAAATATTGTGGGATCCATTTGTGTACAAATAAAAGTGGGAATGTGGAACACCGACATGTTATCTCACCCCATGAGGGCCATGCTTAAAAGCTACACCATGAGGGGACCACTTTGGAGTTATATACATTTATGTCAAGGCTCCTTAAGTCTCTTCAAGGATTCTTCAAGTGGACACATCATCATCACTTTTAGGGGCTTATGGGATTTTATTTATGGATTATTATAAGGTTGAAATCAATTACAACAAATTTTCCATCAACAACTAGCCATACTCACTGCCATGTACTCTACATCTTCTGAACTAAGTGCTATAGAATTTTTCTTCTTGTTGAACCATGTAATCATCGATGATCCCAAGTTGAAGAAACACCTCAACATGCTCTTTCAATCTACTGCACTTCCTAGCCAATGTGAGTTTGAATATCCTTGCAACCTCACTCATACCTCAATCCATACTACTCATACCTCAATCCATACTCCATTGTATCTCTCAAGTACCTGAGCACATCATTCGTTTTTATCCAATGCACCTACCTTGAATCCACCAAGAAATATATCAAGGTGTTCACAAAAAAACATATATTTGTCCTAGTGTTGAAAAAATGCATCAAGGACCCTATCAACTACCTATATATCCTAGGAACCACCAAGTCTAAATCTGAAGTAATAAAATTATTCAGATTTGTAACCATAGGTGAAGCCATCGTTCTATAGTCTTCCATCCTAAATCTCCTAAATATCTCCACTGAATAATTCCCTTGACCAAGGAAGGCCTCTCTCGATACCTGCCATACCTCTAACCCCAAGAAATAACGGATCAAGCCAATTCCTTCTTCTCCAACTCTATAGATAAATTTGATTTTCACCCTACAATAAGCTCCTATGCACCCGTGAGAAGAAAATAATCTATGTATAGAACCAAGAAGAGTGGATCATCCTCAACAAGTATTAAGTGAAAGTTAGGATATGTATCACTCTTGGTAAATCCCACACTCTAAAAGTATTTGTAAATCATATAATACCACGCCGTAGGTGCCTGTTTGAGTCCGTACAAGGATTTATTAATCCTACACACATGGGACTCCCTCCCATGTACCTAAAATCCTCAAGGTTGCTCTATATATGCTTCTTCCTTAATAATCCATTTGAGGAAATATGTTTTCACATCCATCTGATGAATACTCCACCTCATAACTAGAGAAATATAAATAACAACTCGAATAGAAGCACACTTGGCGACTAGAGAAAATGTTTCATTGTATTCCACTTCCTATTTATGGGAGAACCCTCTCGCCACTAACCTTTCCTTGAACTTCTCGATGATACCATATGCAACATGTTTGATCTTGTAGAGCCACCTAGAAATCACAACTGACTTCCCTTCCATCTTCGAAACTATGTCTCAAACATCATTCCTCATAATACAAGTGTACTCATATAGCGTAGAATTCTTCTATTGGCACAGGCCTATGTTGAGAGAAGAATCAATTTTGGAGAAAATTTCGAGAACAATGCAACAAATGAGGAATATTGGACCAAGAAGGAGAGCACACCATATTTTGAGGAAAAGTAGTGCACGTGGCAGGATTTGTAGAAATCCAACACATGCATGGACAAACCTAGCCATGTTAGGGTTAGGGTTTTGGAATGTAATGTAAGGGTTTTTAAACCAATTTTTTAGTATAAATAGAAGACACATAAAGTAGTTTTAGGAATCTATATCTGGAGCAAGAACCATATCATATATTTAGTATCTTTTGGGATTCCTTGTTGAGTTTTGAGTCTGTATTTTAGTGAGAGTTGTGGAGCTTAGATGAAGTTGATATAACTGAGGTTTGGGTCACAAGATGTGGAGCTTTGTGTGATCCTGGTCCGCCTCACTACTCTCTATTATGATGTAACACACACAAATCCTTTTGATGAATACAAAAAGAAGCAAAAGATATTTGTGGACGTAGCCCCAGGATGGGGTGAGCCACGGTAAAACCCTGTGGGAAATATGTCTGAATGTTTTACTGTTTCTGCAATTATGATTGAATGGTTAGATATATCAATGAATGGTTTTACTTATAGAGTGCACTAGAATTGATATGCAAAATTAATTCTATGAATTATTGAATGAATGGATCTGATGAATACTGTAATAAAATAAATGGTTAAGTAGAAATATAAGTAATATGAACAACCCAAATCCCTTCTATGACTGCAGACACCTACATCCTACAGTCACCAATAAACCATCTCAGGTAAGACTGTGATGTGCACTCTCTTCATGTTGTAGCCTTCTGTTTTACCAAAAGGTTCGATGGTGATAAGGGTTTTGTTGGAGAACTAAGGTAGAACCCAGGTTGGCCCATAAATCCAACAAATGGTTATGTTGTCAGCTAGAACTTAGAAGGAGAGCCAAGAAGGGGTTTGGTGAAGAATATGCAGTGGTAAAGAGGGGTTTTCATGCCATGGAATCCTATGAAGAAAGAGATTGAAATATTGTTGGATACAAAGAAATTGGATTCCACGCAGAAAGATAATAAGGGTTCCAAGTATACACCGCACCAATTTCTATAGAGGTATGTGTTTACTGATTTACAAGAAGAATATTTTTGTTTCTTTCCATAGTTATTACAGGATTGGATATTAAGGTTGAAAGATACCCATCGGACCAATAGGATAAGACCAGTAGTGTGGATTTCTAAAAATATCATGTGTTTGGAAAGGTTTAATAACAAATTCATGCACGCAATGAATTTTTGTTTGGATAACATTACTGCAGGGTTTATCACTGAGTTTGCAGTAGATACAACAAAGTCATATACTATTGAAAAGTAGGATTTCTTGAAGGGACCAAAAGGGAGGTAGATAAAGTCTCTTTACATGTCGATCAAGATCTTATTACATGATAAAGGCATGATGATTATAGAATCAGACATCTAGATCACTCTACTCACATGGGGGATTTGGGGGAAGCACTAAGGAAGATCTGAGAAATGCATAAGGCTCTGTAGAGTAGCCAAAAGAAGGAATAAATGGACCCCGTCATTATGGATGATGAACAGACCAGGGAAATCATAAGGAGTGCAGGTGTGACATGTAGCGGACGACCCTACAAGTATAACATGAATAGTAAGAAGAGAGTTGTAGCAGAGCGAGAGGGCTTGGAAAACAATAAGGAAGAGATAGAGGATCTATGTGCCATGAGGTATATTGAGAATGTCTTGAGTGCCACATATGAGAGGAAAAATAGAGGTCATGGGTCCTTTGCAGAGAAAGGCTCTCCATTTGAGATATGAATTAGTGTGGAACCCACAATCCCATGTACAACTAAGACAACTGAAGAAGAAAAAAAGGTTAACCAACAAGTAATTAGTGGTAGAAGAGTTTTTCCAGGACATGGGTCCACTAGCAGAAGTACAAGTTTAGCAAGTGACAGTCAAGTATCTACACCACGTGGATGTGTTAGTTCAACAAATTTCACAATGGAAGGGCAATATCCAACTATCAGGTTACCAGAGTTCCGAGGGGGTGGGTCAGATGACCCAGAAAATCATTTTTTCATCTGTGAGAAGATATGGGAAACAAAGAATATTACAAACGAGGACACAAAGGTAACATAGTTGGAAATAACTTTTAGAGACCATGCATTAGACTGGTACATGGTTGTCTCAACAAATAACCCAACGAGAACACCTAAAACTGTAGTAGATGTGAAGAGGCAGTTAATAAATGAATTTTAGAAGCCAAGTTCAAAAGACTAGTTTATGAATGAAATGATAGAGATCAAGCAGAAACCAGGAGAATCAGTCTGGGAAGTGGACTAGAAGATCAAGAGGTTAAAAATTAAGTTAAAGTACACTATTAATGATACACAACATTGACATTTGCTTGTTAATTATTTGTTACCACACTTGAAGTATCCTTTGAGACAACAAAAATTCCAACTCGCGCCATCAGAGATGTGTATAAGAGACAGGTTAGGGTGAGGCCCTGTAGGCAGCCTTACAACTAGAGGAAAACAAATGCAAGAATACATATCCAACTATGGAAGAGATGAATCAATATATGAAGAACTTAACATTTTAGTTGAATCAGAACAAAGGAAAGGAGAAAAGAGAATATGTATAGTGTACAATGTGCATGATAGAAGGCCATCACAAGAATGAGTGTCCATTATTTTCACAATATATTGGAGTGGGTATGACAAACCATTTAGCTTTAGGAGGACCATGGCACGAGATTTGAAAAACACATGGGCATGATTCCTATCATTTCCCCCTGATACAAAAATATTATGAAGTACTGAAGAACACCTTTTGTAACTTTTGTAAGTCAGTAGGATACGAGTAAAAAGACTGTAGAACCTTGGAGATGATGAAAGAAAATATTGCACATAGATACAGGGTGCAAGTTGAACATGTAGCAAGACAATCTATGCAACAACTGCAATATAACACTGTGCAACAAACAAAGTACAATCTTGTGCAACATTTTATAGCACAAGAACAATATAATGCACAATAGTTTCATGAGAAACAACAGTATAATCCTGCAAAAAAATACGCAACACCACAATAGTACAATAACCTGCAACCGCTGTATAATCAATGACCTTAGTATAACACACCATGCGAAGATAATTAGGGAAAAAGAGGAGGCTTCATAGGAGGAGGCCGTGGAAGAAGAGGCTTTGGAGGAGGTCGAGGACTAGTAGTGTGTCATAACTATAAGAAAATAGGGAAATATGCAAGAGACTGCCCGGAACCACCTAAAACATGTATGTATTTTCATGCAGTAGACCATGAAACAAAGGACTATCCTACAATTTTGATAAAAATACAGGACAAGAGGAACCAAAATAATTAGAACATGTAATGGATCAGAGTGGAAAAAAGAGAAGAAGATGGGAATAAAATTAACATAGTGACTAGAGGAGGAGATAATATAGCAGAAGATGCAACCATGAAGGATTAGGACCAGTACCAGTGGGTCAGGAAGAATACAACGCCGAAATAGAATTTTGATGCGCTCTAAGAGAAAGAAAAATTCAAGGAAGCTAGACAAGATATCTTGAAGGAAAACATTGTGTCCACTTCAGGAACAAAGCCAGTAGATGAGATTCTAGTCTATGAAATGCCTTCATTATTTGATCAGACCAATCAAGAGGAGTCTTCAGAAAAATTAAATAATTTTAGAAATTTTTTGGGAGCTTGTGTCAAATTGTTGAGTGATAAAAATTACTTACAAGTGCAACAAAATTTATTAGAAAAGTGTAATCTTGGGGAAGAATGGGTAAACTGAGTAAATCAGGTTCGCAAGAAGAGAAGAACCAACATAGAATTTAGATTGAATGTTAACATAGGATATTTCAATATGTGGGATATTATACTAGACTTACGATATGAAGTCAATGTTTTGCCAAAGAAAACCCGAGAAGTTATGGGAGAACCACAATTGGGGTATTCACCTATTTAGTTGAAGTTGGAAAATCAACACAAAGTGGTGCCAATAGGAAGGTTTAATGGGATTTCATTAGATCTAGATGGTGTGCGCACCATGGATGACTTTGTATCCAACATTTTTGGGTCTGGATTGGGCCTTTTATAACCAGACTATTATCAATTTGAATACAAGGAAGATGATATTTGAGTCGGGAGAATATAGAGTTATTGCGTCATTGGATCCCTCAGAAGGAGGTAGGAATGTGGAACCTATGATGTATAATATTCTTACAGAAGATGTGAATAAACTATACAGAACTAATGCACGCGAAGATGATTATATCAACCCAACGACAACTGAAATGCTCAGTTGGAGGAGTATTAGTTCTTGTGCTTCAGACTATGAAAAAGGACTGGAAAAGTGGCAACAATGACTACCTGAATTATCTACCAGGAGGTGTTCTAGAATGACGCATGTGCTGAGATGGGTTGGCATAGAGGTAAGAGAACCTCCTACTTTTTATGGATTGAATGATTTATAAGAATGTTTTATGAAATATGAGGTAGAAGTTATGGAAAAACAAAGATTAATAGCATTACATATTTCTTTAAAAACTACACCTGCAAGATGGTGGGGTGCACACAAGGAAAATATCAAGAATTGGTTTCAGTGGAAAAGGTTAACGTGCATAAGATTTGGTGCAGAACAGGAGCATAAATATGAGGAGAAATATGGGTGATTTGGACAACCCAAAGAGAATGCAGAAAATTTCATAGTCCAATGGATATTAGTACCACAATAAGAATGGCCACACCATTTTATTCACACACTAGAAGGAATTGTGAAGAATTGGTACACAGAACAGTAACAACGCAGAGAAATTGCTAATTGGGAAGAGATACAATAGAACTTTGTAGGTACATTTTCCTTTGAGAATGACAGTAAAAATATTAATACAACAACGAAAGTGGTAAGAGACATGATATTTGAAGAACCAGAGTCTGAAATAATTCCATCATATTAGAGGTATGATAAACATATAGTTAAACAATTGCTACATTGTTATCACGTAGCAGAAGCAGAAGTACCAACCTAAGATAATCCACATAATATCCAGATCCCAGAGGTGGAAAGTGAAAGGGAAGTAGAAGTCCCCAATATGGACTCAGAATATTATGTTTCACCAATAAATATTAAGAAGGTCAACATTGGAACTGCAGACAACCGAAAGATGGCTAGTATGGGAGATTTTTGGGATAACCTTTCCTTACCCCATTTACAGACAAAGTTTTGGAGAATGTAGTGGGTCAAGAAACTTATTCGTTTATAGATGGAATTTTAGGTTATCATCAGATTAGGATCATGCCATAAGTTAGACATAAGAATTTTTTTTCTACAGAGTGGGGATCATTCCTGTATACAATTATTCCATTCAGATTGAAGAATGCAAAAACCATTTTTTCAAGGGTAGTGGTAGCAACTTTTAAGGACTTTGTTCATAAGTTTTTGGAGGTTTAATTGGATAATAGGACAATGTTCTGCTTGATGAAAGATCACATTGAAGTATTAAGGCTGACGTTGGATAGATGTAGACGATGTCATCTATCATTGAACATTAAGAAATGTATTTTCAACATACCTTTTGGGATTTTGTTAGGACATGTGGTGTGTAAACAGGGTCTGCTAGTTGATTCTTCTAAAATTATTGTCATAGTTAAATTTCCACCACCAAAGTCAGTGCGACAATTGAAAAGTACATTGGGCCATACTAGATATTATAGGAAGTTTATATGAGGATATGCATAGATTACCATTCCAATGGAGAAGCTTCTGAAGAAGGATACTAAGTACCAGTGGAATGATGAATGCTATAAGAGTTTGGACATTTTAAAGGAAAAGATGGTCACTGTGCCAATTATGGTTTTCCTAGATTGGTTAAAGGAATTTCATGTGCATGTGGATGCATATGCAATTTCATTAGGAGAAGTATTAACCCAACGAAGAGAATATGATATACATCACCCTATTGATTTTGCAAGCAGGAAGCTATCAGATTCAGAGAAGAACTGCAATACTACAGAAAGACAAGGTCTAGCTATGGTGTATGCTTTACAAAAATACATACATTACTTGTTGGGACAACACTTTAAGATGTTTATAGATCATTAAGATATGAGATACTTAGTTAATAATCCAGTGTTGTGGGGAAGGATATGCATATGGCTATTATTATTTCAGGAATTTGACTTTGAAGTTGTGGTGAAGCTTGGAAGATTGAACAGAGGACCAGATCACTTATCCAGGATAATGAATAGAGAAGAGTCAAGTAACTTGGAAGACAAATTTCCTGATTCACAATTGTTTTCAATACAGATTGTAGATGAATATTTTACTGACATTATTGAGTTTTTGAGTACAAGATTTGCACCAAGAGATTTTAGTCCTACGAAGAAGAAAAAATTGGTTGTCAGAGCTGCAGATTATCAACTAATTGCAGGTCATTTATACAAACTTGGAGCATATATCATCTTGAGGAGATGTGTGATGGAGAATGAAAGATCCGTTATTTTGGCAGAAGCGCATGAAGGGAATGCAGGAGGATACTATGTAGGAAAATCTACTAGAGAGAAGGTATTGTGCACAGGATTATGGTGTCCAACAGTTCATAAGGATTCAAAAGAATACTTTGAGAAGTGTGATGTTTTTCAAAGAGTTGGGAATCCATCTAGGAGTGATGATATACCACTAAAACCATAGGTTAATTTTCAAGTGTTTGATAAATGGGCAATAGATTTTGTAGGTCCAACTAATCCATCGGGAGCTAGATATATTATTACAATGATGAAATAATTGACCAGATGTAGCGAGGTAGCAACAGTGAAGGATTGTAACATAGATACTGTAACACGCTTTTTATTTGAGAATATAGTGACAAGGTTTGGATGCCCAAGAATATTGATGAGTGATCAGGGGACTCAGTTAATTTAATAGTACAATTGGGACAATGCTTGAATAATTTAAGATATACCACAAGAAGAGTACTCCTTACCACCCTCAAGAAAATGGAAGAATGGAATCATTCAACAATATTTTGAAGAATTCCTTGACAAATATTTGTAATGTAAACACAAATGATTGGGATTTGAAAGTACCGACAATAATTTTGGCTGATAGGACTACCTACAAGAAGCTAATAGGGAAGACACCCTTTAGGATGATGTATGGACATGAAGTAGTAGTTCCCTTAAATTATTTTATTCCAAGTCCGTGCATATCAACAATCATAGATATGAAATAAAGAGGCACAACGCAAGAAATATTGGCCCAATTGATGGAATTGGAAGAGGATAGAATCATAGAAGGATTTCAAGAGGAGGTACATAAAGAAAAAGATAAGGCATGGTATCACAAATATATCAAGAAAATGATTTTTAAGGAAGGATATATGGTTCTCTTCTATGACAGTAAATATTCTTCTATGACAGTAAATATTTGCAGCACCTAGGGAAACTTAGAATGCATTGGCTAGGGCCATATCTGATAAATCCAGTCACATATGGAGGTGTTGTACAACTGCAAGACTTAGCTGGCAAGGAATTCCAAGGAATGGTCAATGAAAGTCAACTAAAACTATACAGGGACAATCGACCTACCAAATCTCAGTAGTTGTAGTGAATAAAGTAGACTTGTACATATTGTAAATAGTAGGATTTAAAAGAAGAAAAAGGAGATAAGAACAAAAAATGAAGAAAAATCCAAAAAGACGTAATTAGGAGGAATAAGTGATAAATAGATAATTAAAGATGACAATGTGCAACATATATGAAGAAAAGGCAACAAGAATTAGAGATATTGCATGAGGGAAGTGCCCCTACACCAGAAAGGTAACACAATAGTATATTACAACACATCAGAAAAGTGAAACAGTCGGGAAACGAAAAACCCGTCACTGAAAAAATGAGGCGGGAAAAATATGAAGCGTGCATAGTAATTTTGGAACATTTGTGAAAGTTAATGAGATGTTCTTGAGAATCCTAGGAGCATTAATGAAAACACTTTACAATCCTAATTAGGGTTCAAAAATCTTCATTGCAAACTTGAGCCAACATAGAGCTAAGCCGCAACAGTGAAGAACATCCAGGCGATTAACAAACGAACAATAAGATATCAGACAC
>CBVK0100535061.1:0-11851 GCA_900067695.1 Picea abies | reverse complement strand
TAGAGGGTTTCCCAGGATAAGTGTTGTGTCTATTGTGGATGTGTATTTCTCAGTGATCTTGTGCTTATTATGCTCTTATCTTTATGAAATGAAAAGAACTATAATATCAGCATAAAACATTAACATGAACAGATTGTGAAGAGGATTAATTTTGCAGTATGAGAGATTACCTTGCAGCACTATTTTGGTGGAACAATAGTCGAAACTACCTTTGGTATCTTGTAGAGATAACCCCCCAGAGTAATAATGACACTACGGGGTCGAGACTCACAAACAACATGATGTTTCCACATAGATGGTTGGCCCAAAACAACATCATAGACATCAAGAGGGGCAACATCACACACTACATCATCCTTGAAGGGTTTGATGCCATAGGACAGGCAATACTATTGGCTGACACTGAGATCTCGTCCCTAGTGAAGCCACCTGATGTCGTATGGCTTTGGGTGTGGTGTTGTCGACAACCCGAACTGTTTAACAACCTCAGTTGAGATGAGGTTCTATTGGCTACCGCTATCAACAGTGAAATGCAACGGGGTCCCCTTCACTCACATCTGTGAATGGAAGAGATGCTCCCCCTCTTCAGGATCTACTGGTTCTTCTAGTTCAATTGTTGCGGTTGCGACAATAGAAATAGGGTCTGTGTCGATGATCTATCTATTTTCAATATTTTCTGTATTAGATTCTAAATCATGGTTCGGCTCCTTGTCTTTGACCTCCACCACCAACGATTGTTTCGAGCGACATTCATCGGTGTTGTGCCAAGGGATTTTGTGGAAGTCACGCCACTTCCTAGTGTCATTCTTCGTCTTTCCTTTACCCTTTTTTTTTCATGTGCCTTAGACTGGTTGTCGAAAGGTTGTTGGTTAGGGTCGTCTTTACTATGCTTTGGTTGTTGCAGATTTGTAGACCCAAACTCCCATTTGTTCTGGTGCTTAAATTTCTGCTCGATTTTGACAACATATCGATAGGCAGCTCTCAATAATGAGATGTTAAGGAAATCCATTTCAGTTTGGATGTACCTATGCAAAGCCCCACAGTATTTAAGAACTAGATGTCACTCAGAGTCTTTGATACCCAGCTTGGACCGCAAGGTATGGAAAGTATTTGTTAACTCTGACACCGTTTGGCTCTTCTCTTGCCATAGTGTGGTCTATCTCATGTACTGGTATTCATAGTTATCAACAAGGTAGTATTTTTGCTTGACCGCATCCACAAAAAAAATCCCAAGTGGGCTCAGCCCCATATATTCCAGATTCATCTGTGGAACTTTTCTCCCAATAAGTTTCCAACCAATGTTTGACATGGGGGAGAGCCTTGAGGAGTGCGAAGGTGATCTTATCCCTGTCAGAAAAATCGTGAATAAAGAAATAATCTTCTAGCATATTTAACCATTTTTCTAAGGCATCCGCATCTATTTGACCTTCAAATACGGGAATATAAAAATTAACTTGTACCTTGAAGGGAGAGGTTCCTCCAAAGTGGTTGCTTGATGAATATGTGTCTATTGCTATCGACAGACGTTGAAGGATGTGGGAAAAATTCTCGATCATTTGATCCCTCTATCACGCGAGAGCTTTCTTAAGAAAAATGTTAATAGAATCTTCTGCTCCGTCATTTTTCTTTTCTGTCGCCATAGAGGGTTTTTGTGCTGCAAGAGCGATTGTCCTCAAGAGGGACAAGCTCGAGACCCAACTTGCTATACTCGGACCTCGTCGAGGACATGCACTAAAAAATGATCAAGAGCAACTTGCTATGATACCACTGATGCAGATTATGTTCAAAATGAAATGAAAGCAGAGATATTATAATGGAATACACATAAAAATTTCCAAAAACAAAGAAATACAGTAATACATGATTTCTATTAATGAAAAAAATGTACAGAGACTGTAAAAATATAGAGTGCAAGACTCACTAGAATGGTGGCAGCTTTATCTCTGAGAAGAGATGTGACGGCTACGCTCATTCACAAGAAGATGATTACAATGAGGCTCTGAAGGAATTTTTATGATAAACATGAATTCCAAAACCCTAGACATCCAAAAACCTAACCCTAAGAGATGAAGCACCAAAATTCATGTGGGCCTCGTTGAAGTAAGTTAGTACATTAAATTCTTGGGGTTGTAAATTTTGCATATGATCTCCATTTCAGGAGTGTGATATCCCGTTGGAAAGATCTTTTCGAGAACTATGCATTATGCCTTCAAACTCTGACTCCGTCTACAATTTGACTGTGGCAAGCCAAAAAAACACTATTTAGATCCCCAAAACGACCCTCGAAGTACAAAAAGATGTACTGACATGAAAACTTCCAAAATAAGCTAGTTGAAAAAGGTGGGCGGCCACCAATATCCACCTAGATGCTGTGTATGGCGTCAAGACAATCTCGTAAGTGCATCACCCACAATTACAAAGAAATGTCCCCGTTACAGAGAAACGTGTTGAACTGAAAATTATCAAGATGAGCTAGTTGGAATTTGGAACAGGTGGGTGGCCACCAATATCCACCTGGATCAATTAACAGTCAAGGATTTATGTGAATTGAAATCACCTACCTCCAAATTTATGCCATATTGTAGTCCTTGGTGGACAACTATCTCAACACAATTTTTGGCCATTATGGTGTGAGAAATTTCTTAGTTTACTTGTCAATAGTAAGGAAACCGCTAAGCTTTTTTCCTACAATTTCAAAGATTTATTCATGCCATAAATTTAGTGGAAAACATGGTAAGTTAAATCCAAATGGGAATATCAACAACCTTCTCTCAAGGTGGATCAAATCTTAAGGTCCACTATAAAATCTTGAGTCCTGAACTAACCTAGAACCAAGGCCCCTTCTCTTAGACCAAGGATTTTCCATTTATGTTCTTCAATGAAAACATGCTAAATATTCTTACCCCCAAAAATATTGTAGGTGAGTAATCAATCAGTGCCCCCACACCATTCCAACCCATTGATTTAGTTATTTTCCTAAAATCCTTTTATTATGAAACCTTCCATTAAAATAATTCTAAAATAAATGTATAGTGGACTATGCAACCATGTCATGTCTTAATGGGACTCTGATTTTGTTTTCTTTGTCTTATGTATGGAACTCTCTTCTTTGTTCTCTACTTCATATACTAAGAAGACTATTTAGGGTTTATACCTCTTGTTGGACCAGAGTGTGAGGTGGGTTTTTATTTGGAAATAAAACCTTCCTTTGCCTCACTAATTCTTTGGGTAAACATTGAAGAATATTAAAACTCCGCTCGATAGAAAGAGAGTTGGAAAAAAACTTACCAAATTGATCTCATAAAGATAATAGACCTTCTATCAAGGTTTTGTGATTATGTGATTGATTCTTCTATAAGCCTATGAGTGTTAATTTATCTTTCCCTTGGGTTTCCCTAATTTTTCCAAACTTCATTGTATTGGGTGAAAAAAATCTTCCAATCTAATTGAGATGGATTGCATGAGAGGCAATTGTGACTAGCATTATTCCTAGTGATTCATAGGAGTGGTGTCAATAACCATGACTAAACCTCATGACATGTTGACCTTGATGTTTTTCCAAATTTTGGTAATGAGAAAAACCTTTTGTTATGGCTAAGTTATATATCCTTGTTGATGTGACAAGGATGACTGGATGTAATAAAAGGACTATTAAAAAAAACCCCACGTGTTTTCTCATCCACAACATGGTAATTTCTTTTTGTAAAGGATGTGAAAATCCTTTGTGACTTATATGTGGGATTATAGACCAAAGGATAAACTTATGATTCTATTGTCATCTCCAGAGATTTATCCTTGACCTAGTTCTCTACAAACGAAATCACGACCGAAAAGTCTTCCTCCTCTCCTACCCCTATTCCTTCCAAGCATGCATGTGTGTGTGAGAGAGAAACCTTAGACACTTCCCCACATTTCATCGATGGTACTTAGTGTAAACTTGTCAATGCTCATTGCAATGCCTAAATTGGTAGGGAAATCGAGCGAGGCACACAATTGAGACAACCAATGGATCAACCTTCGAACCTTTTCCATGAAGCTTAAATCACTCAACCACTGAACTATATATATATCCACGTTATTATTTTCTTTTCTATATGCAAAATAAATAAATAAGTAATTCCATAGATAAAAGTGTATACAATATTGTATCACTTTTTTTTCCGCTAGTTCTTTGAAAAACTCAAATAAAATAAATATGAACAATGCAATAATATTTTTTTTTTAACAAAAAGAGGGGGGATTTTTATTGATATGATAACGATGTTGGGAAACATCTAAGAAGTACATTCGGTCCAAAATTTGATACTAGACTATCAAAAAAGCCCTCTTGAGGGGTCACTAAAGCTACTGATAACAACAATACCATTTTCCCATATTATTTACATCCATAATTTTTTCTTATATAGAGTCTATAATATATTCCCAATATATATAAGAAAAAATGAAACCTTTTTTTCAAAATAACCTTAACTGGTAGGTCCAAATTGACGCCATTATCCTATGTCTAGCGTTGGGGCATTCAAGTCCAACTGAACTAGAATTGCTACTGGAGAAGAAGCTGTGTCAGAATTCTCTGAAGCTCCACTATTAGTTGGCGGTTCTAAAATTTGCTTGGGTCTGGCTCGATCATCTTCCCATTGTTGACGAACGGCGATGCATTCATCTTGTAGCAACAAAATTATTCGCCTTTGGTTCACTGATTCTTCCAACATAATAAGCATTTGGGTATATTGGATTTGCAGTGAAAACACAATGTTCCTAGTGTCTTATAATTCCTCCTCCAGCTTCTTTACAATGTACATATCCTAATAGAACAAACAAAATAACCCTATCTCAAAAGTTTGGGTTTATGTATTTTATAATTTCTACTTGAAACTCCACTAGATAACCAAAAAAAAACCATTATATTACTTGTGTAAATTTAATTAACCAAGCACAATTACATATCAATATGAATTTAGGTCCAACATTGTCCATACTTAAAGGATTGGGTTCACCCTCAACTCGTAGTACTATTGAACACTATATAGAACATAAAAGAAAATACAAGAAAATATAAGAAAATAAGAAATATTTGCTACAAATTTTGATGCCATTGAGTAGGTAGGAGACTTCCAAAATCCAAGTTGGAACTCTACTACTATGTTAGGTCTCTACTTGATCATGAGGTGTTTGTTTAACTATTGTATTTCATCAAGATTTTGTGTCAAATTCAGATAATACTTTGGTGCTACTAGAGTTATATGTTGGATGGCCCTTTAAAACAATAGGGGTTTGTGTTTAGGTAGAAGTGTGCTCGTGACCTAGGTTTATGTTTGGTTGTTGGATTTTCCACATTGAAAGGTTGCAATTCTCGATGACCATCTTGGCTTGGTGAGCTTAGAGTGTTCCATCATTATATACAACCTGGTGCATGTATTTTTTCTCATCCAAAGTTTTATTAGTGTCAATCAACTTTGCAATGAGTTGAACCACCTTGTTGAGTTTTAGTTCCATTGATTAGTATTTTGCATCCTTATATTTCTTGTTTGGTTTCCATTTTTCCAACCAACTACTCCAATCCTCAAAAAACTTTGGGAGGTTGTGTTGCCTCTAGTACATCTTGGTGCTCTGAATGTGTGTGGAGTGAAGATGTCCACTCGTTGTGTGTTTTGCTTCATTAGATGATCTGGTATGTGTACCTTTTCATCCATGCTAGCTATTGTACAATCTCTATATAATGGATTTTCTTAAAATATTTTATTATGAGGATGCAAAATACCAATCAACAAAAGTGAATCTTGACAAGGTAGTTCAACTCATCAAAGGTCGATTGACATTGAGAAAACTTTGGATGAGCAAAGATACATGCACTAAGTTGTATGCAAGGCATGAGTACTAGAGTCCTAAATGAATTTCTTGTTGATAAAGCATGAGTACTTTGGAGTCATAAATGAATTTATTGATGATAAGGCATGAGTACTCTATTAAGCTTTGCATTATCGCTTTCAATTGAGAAACATATTGCACAATATCCTCAACAATAAAGAAGCATTCATTTAGTGCTTGAGCGAACATTTCTTAAAGATTAATGTTTCGAGAAGTTTGATATTCCCTAATCAACTTCTACTTTTGTTGCTTCCAAGAGTACTTGGCCACATCTAATTCCAAAATTATTTCCTCTTTTAGTGAAACTTAATTGCATAATTCAACCTAAAATATTTTCAAGTTATCCTATGGACATATCAAGACACAATACCCATTTGTAACTTACTAAATTCTCTCCTTTAGTTCTTTAATCTTTCATTTTGTGAGCCATCAACTATTACATTTAAGTTCCAAAAATATCCAAAGAATCCTCAATTAGAAATTTTCACCTCTTGATATATATGACATCAATTGGTGCATCCAAATATTTGATTATCAAGCCACAAGTTTTGTGATGAATAGAGTTGGCTTCCCTAAGAATATCTTAGGAAAGGGTGGTGTCAACAACATTGATGGAAAGAGAATCACTTGTCATGAAGGGATATTGTATCTCCTCTCATTCAACGCCAACGATATGTGCATTGTCCACACCTCCATCCTTCCATTGTTATAGCTAGACCCATATTTTTTCTAGACAATTATTTGCTTTAAAAAATACATAAAAACACAACTAATAGGTTTCAAGGGGCGAGTTATAAAAGGAAAGTTATATCACTATTTCTTAAATATTAGTCTTTATTAATGTAACTAATGTTTTTTTTTTTCAAATACATTATATCACATTGATTGTTTTGTTGGACAAGTATGATATCAAAATGGTATTAAATTTAACAATAATTAGATGTATTTGTGAAAGCATTGATAAACATTTTACTTAAAACCTATTAATTACAATTAGCATTATAATATCTCCGCCATATATATTTTCACCACCTACACCATTTTGTTATCACACTTTCTCTATAAGTTTTATATAGTAAATGACACTTTTGTTATTTTCAGGCATATAGCTTATTCCTTAAATAAGTATCCTTGCTCTAATGGAGGTCACATACTTAGTTTGTGGGATAATTCAAAACTTATGTGAATCAATCAAACTCCTCATCTGTAAAGTAATGTGATCATCAATAGTACAATTATGTGGGAGCATGGAAAAAAAAGTTTGCACCATTAATTAATTGAACATTGAATGTACAATTAAGTTATGTTGGAGTATAAATTAACTTTCAATGGCTTCCTAGATGTGTGGTTCAAGTTCCTTACATTAAAAACCAACAATTCTTTGGCCCATACAATGTGTTTACAATTCACAATGTAATGTTTATAAAACACAAAAGATGTTAATAGATCATTGCATCCCTTATTTGAATATTTCATGCTAATATATTTATTAGCATTATCATTAACTTAAACAATATAATGCCATTTTCTATTAATAGAAAAAATAGTTTGGTCATCATTCTCTTTCATGGTTTTTTATATTTTAATTTTATGCCTGCAAGATTGGTTAGATGAGCTCTGTCAGTTTCAGTGATCAATTTTGATTTCATTAGCGATCAAATTGGAATGCCCCATATTTCTCTAAAGGTTCAATACATATTATCTTTATACACAATCTAATCCCAATATTCTACTAGGTCTACACATGTGCTTTGATGCAATTCATATCAACCTACACCTAACAACAATTCCCCTAATTCACTTGAGCCCATAGACACCAACATTATTTACATGCACCTCATTATGTATCATCATGAGCTTGATTTTGTATTGCATGTAGATTTTTCATTGAATTTTCTAGGACCCCCTCAAATAAAAAATAAAAAATAAAAAATAAAAACATTTTCTTTCTTGCCAAGCATTGTTATGAAGTTTTCAAACATGTATTTCCTTAGAGGTTTTTATAGGATGTTTGTTGTGTTAGTATTATGGTGGTTAATTTTGACTCAATGGTCACTTAGTGGTATTAATGATGTCATTTATCGTACACCATTAGTGGGTCACTAATTGATCTTAAATGGATCCTCGAAGTTATAGTATGGAAGAGGTTAGTTCTTCAATTACTTGCTAGAGAACACTTGTTATTTTCCATGCATTAGACCCGATTTTTTATGCTTTAGAGAAAACTTTGCTTACTTTAAATGACCAAGTGAATGTGAAGGAAATTGTGTATGGAGGTGTCAACAAGGTGAAATGTGAGCCTTAGATCTGCACTCTACATCCCACATAAGAAAGTAAGGCATTCAAAGCCATGAACATGTGGTGGAATGAGTAGGATTTGAAGGGACATGTCACATCACTCCACACTTCACATTATACATAGAACAAAACATATGGAGTTGCAACGTTGTGAAGAACAAACCATGCATATGATTTTCAAAGGGGAGCATAACCCTTGCACTTTGCATCCCACATTCCATGTAGGCACTAAGACACAATGCATGTAGACCTTTATAATATGAAGGAGAGAAGAGAATAATGGAGCCTACCTCTCCACGTGCCCATCACTGCATCCCAATTACAACATAAGGCAATGTGGAAAAGGCATAAGGTAGCATAGGAAACTGGGATAATGTGGCACCCATGAGCCATTTATTGACTACCCTTTTTAGTTGTAACCAAGAATAGTTTGAGAAGTTGCTAAGAATAAGAGATGCCACAATCCAAGGCAAGATTGTTGGGCATGTGGAAATGAGAGGAAGTGTCGATGATTGGAAAATTGACTCATTAGAGTGGAATGATGATTTGTTGGCTTGGACACACTAAGTTGGCAAGCGATTACCACCATTCGATGCTACACCACTCATCTTTGGAAAACATATCCCTACATCTAAAGATAGGGGATTGATTCATCTTCCTAGTGAAGAGAGATCCATGGAGGCAACCAAGAATTATTGGGGATGAACATGTGTCATTAGTTCCAAGAAGGTATCTTTGAGCGACCATCAACCTACCATTAAATCCCTCATCCTTTGATAGAGAAGGGAGTTTCCATAATTTTGAAAAAGGAGGTTCCACGATTTTTTGAAAGGGGGAACTCATTCCCTTGGAATTTTTCTAGCCAAATTGCAGAGGCATTTGAAAAAGGGGCCATCTTCATTGCACAAAGAATAGGCCAAAATCCCAGTAGAGGAAATGACTTGGGATTCTAGAATATTGGTAAGAATTCTACTATAACAAGACATCGTACAGAGGAGGACATGTAAGAAAGAAATCATGCGGTGAGAAGAGGAGAAGGAAATCCATACCCCCTTCGTGCACTCTCATGCGATTTGAACCAACTTATTTTTGTTGAAGTAGAGCAACCCTAAATTGATTCTTCTATAAGCGAAGTGAAAAGGGAAGACTTTCCACAAGGTTGAAGATGTCATCGATTAGCATAGTTACAAAATTGGAGAGTGTGACTTGAATAGAGGTCTATTAGTGGTATGTGGAAGAATTTGTATGCAGTGGTCATGGCATTGTGTATCCAAAATATTTGTGAGCCACAAATTCATTATGATTCAAGGCAAAGATTCAAAACCTATGAAGGAGATAGACTTGTTGATTATAAGAAAGAGAATACCAAAAACATAAAGATCTATCCACTCCAAACAAGAGAAGGTGTTATTGATTACTTGTGCAGTAAATTCAAAACATAAGAGTCTCAGACTGTACATCAACCTTGCCCAACTATTGTAAGAAGTAGATTGAAGGAAGTTCCTTTATTTTGGCCTTGCCAACCTTGAATAAAATCAGGCAGAGTGCTAGTTGAGCTTGTTGTGTAATCTACTTTTACCAAGATTCTTTGTAACAGAGCAAGCCTCCTTTTTCATGTTAGTTTTCCCCATGTGGGTTCCAAGGTATATCTTTGTGTTTGTGAGTTTGTATAGATTATTTCAATTTCGAGGGTTCCATTAGCTAGCATTGCAATATATAGAAGAAAACAAAGCACATATGGATTGGAAATAAATCAACATAATTGAAGAATATATATTTTGCATTTAAATAGTTAATAGCGTCCATGTTGATGAATCACCAAGTCCATATTGATTATATAGTATTAGAGTAGTGAATCTGTGACCTGTATGAAGCTGCGAGAACTTTCATGATAAAATAAGTTGAGTAAACCCAACCATGGGTAAGGCTCTACAAAGAGAAAGGATGGAGTTGAAGGCCTTCAATGTGCATATTTGGGAGGATAATCAACAATTGAAGGAGAAGTTGCTATAGTTTGAAAGAAAGGTTGAATATCTACAAAAAGAGATCATTTCTTTTGCGAGGGAACAACTAGTAAGACACCAAGACGTTATCGCCCATGCCATAGAAAACTGGGATTTAAGCAAGGTTTAGCTTATGCATTTGGGTGAGAAGGTGATTCAGATTGATGATCACCTAGAGAAAAAGTGTTACTAGATGATGACATAGACAAGGAGGAGACCTTGACAAAGATGCAAGAAGAAGTTTAGTTGAAGAGGGAATATGAAATACCTTCCACTTTTTGTAGAAATTCCTATTGTATTTTCCTTATGCTCAATAGTCATTAATGAGGTAGATAGAAAGTGGAACTCCTCTAAAGATGTGAAAGATGATAGAGTTCAACACTAAATAAATTCATAATTTCTTCATTGAACAAGCTCAAATACATAAGAGATAAATTTGCATATGGGTAGTGGGATTGTTAAGCAATTCTTATTTCATCCATTATAATTTGAGTGGGATACTTTTGGACATAACACCAATGTAGAGAAGCACAATCAATGTTTTCTTGCAACCTTCAGAGTATAAGGTGCATGGGATAGGTTGAATGACCATATTCCTTTATTTCCCTTCATACACAGTGTAAAGTCAATTTCATAGTCATCAAATTCAAAGTGTAGAAAGTCCAATATTTTAGGGACCAAAATCCTCACAATAGGGAGGTGTGATTCAAAATGAATCTTGAAAGTTATGGTATGGCACATGTTATTTTTTCGATTACATAGTGCTTGAGAACACCTACAATTTTCTATCCATTAGGCTCGAGTTTTCATGCCTTGAGGAAATTTTTATTTGTTTTAAATGACCATGTGAATGTGGAGGTGTGAGCAAGGTGAAGTATCAACCTTACCTTCACACTTTGCATCCCATATAAGAAAGTAAGGCACATAGATTCATGAGCATGTGGATGAAGAAGTATTAGTTGAAGAGGTGCATTGTCGCACTCTACATTATGCAATCCACATTCCACATAGAACAAAACATACAAAGTTGTAGCCTTGTAGAGAACAAACCATGTGGAGGATTGTCTAAGGGGAGCATAACACCTACACTTGAAATCCTCCATTTTGCACAGACAACAAGACACAAGGCATGCAAATCGTTGTAATGCAGCAAAGAGAAGAGAACAAGGGAGCCTAATTCTCTGCACCTACATCCTCACATACAATGTAAGGTAGTGTAGAAAAGGCATAAGGAAGCATAAGTGACCAAGCTAATGTCACACCCACAAGGTGTTTGCTAATTACCTTTTCCAACTATAGTCAATAATGGTTTTTGAAGTTGCTAAGAGTAGGATATGCCACCATCCAAGGCAATATAATTGGGAATATGGCACTAACAGGAGGTGCTAATGATTGACAAATTGAATCATTGGAATAGAGTGGTGATGTTTTGGCTTGGATGCCTAAGATGGGCAACTAGTTACCACCATTTGGGGTTGCATCACTCATCTTTGGTAAATATGTGGCTACATATCAAGAATGAGGATCAATTTGGCTTCCCAAAGAAGAAATATTTCTATAGGAAACCAATAATGATGGGGGGATAGACATGTGTCATCAATTCCAATAACAAACCTTCCAACGATTATCAGTCCACCAATAAATTCCTCTTCCTTTGATAGAGAATCAAGTTGGAAACATTT
>CBVK0100535057.1:0-11487 GCA_900067695.1 Picea abies | reverse complement strand
TTTGAGGGTTGCAGTGTTGGGATCTACCTCACTTGGTTATACCTTGCTTTGTGCAAATCCCCCCAACAACCCATCCTGTAGCCCCTTTTCTTTAGGAACTGACTCTCAAACCATCAACCACCATGACAGGACTAAAAAACCTACCATATATAACCCAATCCTCTTCTTCCCAGTTTGGAAAAACTTGCCCGCCCTCTCTTGTTTATTTTGGCCATCCACCACTCACAAGGAATAAGAAGAGAAACACCCACTATCAGCACCCATGGCATGGGGGAAATGCTTGCAGAGATGGGGGCACTCATAGTTCCTACCATAACTAAAATAAAACCAGCATAGATGTACCACCCATACATGGACTAATCACCCTTGCCCATTTTGTGAGGGACTAATCACCCTTGCCCATTTTGTGAGCTCTATGGTCACCCAACCCATTAGTGCTCTGAACTCAGTCCAGAGCTAGTCCAAGTAGTTTGTTTGGAGCACACACAACACAATAAACTTAGGAGTTCTCCTTACACTAATTCGATGTGCCCCCTACCCCAACATGAAACCATTACTCCATCAGGTGAGGTTCCATGCACCTCAACATCATTTGTTACCCCTCACATGGGTAACCCGCCCTCACACCCAATCTACCTCGCCACTGAGGCTTAGTGATGTAGACTTGGGGGCACCCCTTCCACCTCTAGTACCAGAATGTCTACTAGAAATTATCCTTGTAAGGAAAATGGAAGTGTATACGAACACCCATCATGGGCCATCACCCTTGATTTAGATAAACTTATCCAAGCACAACTACCATTTTGTACCCCGTTTAAAATACAAGTCATTGTTAAAAACTTTACAATTTATCGGTGTATCATAGATGATGGGGAATCCTCATGTATTATGTACTCATCATCTTGGAAGCAACTAGTCTCCCCTACTCTTATCCCATCAATTATTGAGTTAAGAGCCTTGGATGGTAGAATTTGTTCCCCCTTAGGGATCTTACCTAATATCCCCATTAAGGTAGGTGGTAAGATGATTTTGATCAATGTTGTTGTCATGATTGGTCTGATGGATTATAATATTCTCCTGGGCCGTGATTTCATCTATTCCATGAATGTTGTGGTGTCTTCACTCTTTTGAGTCATGATATCACCACATGAGGGATACATCATCACCATCGATTAAATATCCTACAATGATTCCCCCCCACAAGATTCTCATAATAGAATCTCACATTGAGTCCATGCACTATGTGTCCACTAGCATTAGTCGTCCAACATCCACTCCCCCTAAAAATGATCCCATACCTCTGGAACCACTTCCTCACCACTTGGGCTTGGAGGCTGGGCGAACTCATTCATCCTTAGTGGCATTCATGCATGTTTCTCCCCCAAAACCGAAATAAACCATGAATTCTCAACTACATTCTTCCGAGAGGACAAATAATTCTTTGAGGCTACTACTTCGTTCAATGGTATTAGTGATAACCTCCATCTAGGTTCTCTTATTTACTGTTGGCAAGGTCCTAACAATTCAATTGGTGCACCCTCTAATATTATCTCCCTTGATAATGTCATTACTCCCTCTCAAATAAGAACATATCTTCTCATTTTATTTACTTGATTGCTACAATTTCTTCATTACCAAATTATATAATGTATTTAATTTCTATATGTGCAATAGCTAATTTCAATATATATTTAACCAATTATTTATTATAAACTCCATTTGTTATATTTTACTTATTGTAATTATAATTTTGTGTTTATAGAAAAATACATTACTATAGATCATGAAAAATGCCTACCCTAAGTTTTTGTATGACAATATTATTTTAGAGAAAGTTATTTCATACAATTTTATTGGAGTTTATCTTCACAACAAACTCAATTGGAACTAAGATTAATGGATATTGGAAATCCAATTTTTGTCTTGGAAACAATTGTAAAAATGTTGTTTTTTATTCTATGGAAAAATAAACTTATCCTTTTGGATATGATTGTTATTTTGACGATTTTATATGGCTATGAAATTTTGGGTTGTAACATTTGTAGATAAGTTTGAGAAAAAATGAACAAATTTAGAAATGTGTTATAATTACTAATCTTAAAATAAAATTAAAAACAAATACACCATATCAAATCCTTCTTTTTGATAAGCTTTCACCCATTGAGAATAAGGTTATGATCGAGTAATTAATGTACAAACACAAGCTAATCAATATAAAGATTGAGAACCTTTCTTGTATTTTTTCAAATAATGGAAAAATTCACTCAAGACTTGAAATAGAATAGACCAAAAATAGAAATTTATGACCTAACCAGTGGAGAATCAATAAGGAGGTTTTTATTCATAATGTGGATAATATTAAAAGCTCTATTCTAATCAAATTTATTAAGAAATTGTAGTGAATAAAAATAAGTGGGATACAAAAAAAAAAAAAAAAAAAAAAAATATATATATATATATATATATATATATCAAAATTACCTTTATACTATATGGGCATACATAACAAAATTATTATTACTAAAATAGTAATAAACTAAAATGAGTTTTAGAGTTTTAAAATTCCTAAAACCTGAGGGTATGTATCATAGATAATAGGTATCATTTTCAAGTCATTTGAGTAAGTTATAACATACTAATTTTAATTTGAGAAAAATAACCAAAGAAGATAACAATTATTTTTAATTTTCTTGTATAGAAACAATATGTTTAAATATATAATTATTTTCATGTTTAGTTTTTTAGGATCCAATAAACCAAAGTTGATCTTTAGTGGACAGAAAACTCTAAGAGTTATAAAGTGATGAAAATCAAAGAAAGCACTCTTGCATGAAACTCAAAACATTAAACCACTCTATCTCACCTAGTGTACTTTAACATGGATTTTATAGTTATTTAAAATGTATTAAATTAAAAAAAAAATTATAAATATTTACCCACATTGAAATTTTGACTTTGAAAAAAAAGTGAAACTAAAATTTATTAAAAAATAAGTGATTCTTCAAAAATACAATCTTTAGAAAAAACATGACACTAAATTATCACCATAAAATAGAATAATTAAAAAAATAATCTTTAGAAAAAACATGACACTAAATTATCACCATATCATAAAATAGAATAATTAAAAAAAATAACATTTGATAAAAAAAAAAAGGTAAATGTGACATAAGAATAAAAATTGTAAAAATATTAACACTACTTTTTAAACTGTGGAAAAAAAATGACCCTTAAACGACCAACCCTAAAAAAAAATGAAAATTGTTGTGCACTATAAAATTTATCTAAAACATGGAGTAGGGTAAAGTTAATATGTCATGTAACCTTCTCTTCTTTGGCATTATCATCTAGAACATGTTCAAATGTGTAGATGAAAAATAACCTTAACAAAGATACTCAAGCCTCTTTTTATCTGTAATTCAGAAATCCACTTTTGTTGGATTGGTATGTAAGGATAATGCTCAACGTTGCTCTCTCCCTAACATTACCTACACATAATTAAGAATGGTAGAGATGGTTTGTAGTGAATGTGTTCTTCGAACCAAAACCATTAAATCGTTGCATGGCACCTTTGCAACCATTAAATCTTTGCATGGCACCATATTATTATTGGCCTTATGTCATTCCTATCATAAGCCACTATTTTAAAATTTTAGGTATTGAATTTTATAATTTCAAGTGTTTTCTTATGTCATTCCTATCATAAGCCACTATTTTAAAATTTTAGGTATTGAATTTTATAATTTCAAGTGTTTTTTTATGCTATTTTGTTGTAATCTTTATCAAAGTGATATGTGGATTTAGGTTTGTATCAAAGTGGTATGTGGATTTAGGTTTGTGATATTTTTTTATTACTTTATTTTTTTAGAAAAGCATGTTATTAATGAAATTTGATCAATTATGAATAAATTTGATTATGAATAAATTTGATAAGATGAGAAAATCTTATTACAATATGATTTTATAAATTATTTGTTTTCTTCTTTTTTATTGTTTTTTTTTTATTTTTTTTACAATTAAATTACAAGAAAAAAAGTTTTTATGATAAAAAATTATGGATTGTTGATTTGAATTAGTAAAGTTTTTATTAAAAGTCTATTATTTTCATTATATTATTTGATTATGATAAACATCTTATTCATAATTATAATTTTACCTTTATAATAAACAAACTTATTTATAATGATAATTTTACATTAATGAATTTGAATAGGATGAATCTCCATCTTTATGTCATGAAAATGACATAAAGAGAAGTTGACATATTTTCGTTAACATTTTCCATTTCCCATTTCCATTTTCGATTTCCACATCTGAATTCCACCTTTATATTATTTTTATTAAATTTTTATATTTCTACTTTTATGTCAATGTAGTTAAATTTTTCTATCTCTACCTTTATATTAATTTCATTGATAATTTTTGATAATTTTTTTAATTATGATAAACAAAATTAACCTAATAACAATGTTACATTCATTAATCTGAATTTACACTTTTCATTGATGAATTCGAATTTACACTTAGTATTTTACATTGATAAATTTGACTCTCGACGTTTATTTTTTACTTTAACTATGATAACTTAATTTAAAAGGCATCTAAGTCATTCAACCGATGGGCACGGTTGGGTTGGGCTTTGGTTCGTAAGAAATGCCACGTTTCACGGGTCTGGTTGGACTTTGCAAGTGAGTCTTCCTACGAGTCTTTGACTGTGTTTTAGTAAAAGTCAAATTAGTTTTTTCTTTAGATTTTTTCATTTTTCATGTTTTCTCCAAACATGTGTCATTCAATCAGTAATTAGTTTTACGTTGATGAACAACATGTAGAGTATTTTCTTACTGGGTGTTTGAAATTTGACAAAGTATTATGACTTTTGATATATACAATGTGATTTATGTTTTTCCAAGGTCTGGCTGACGCATAAACCTCCGTGGGCATCGTGGAAGTAAGTGCAGAACTTTGATATACGTAATCATAAGCTAAAGAGAGTGAGGTTTTATTCTTTCTTGTGTATTTACATTAATCTATGTAATCTAGAAAGTTCTAGGTGTGTATATCTTGTCATTTTCAATCATATATTTTTTATCATTAAAACTCACTCGAATTTGATCTTCTTTTAAAAAGGTTAATTTAATTTAAATATAAAATAAAATATATTATAATATATATATATATATATATATATATATATATATTTTAATCAAAATTCAAGATTCAATACCTACTACTTGTTTTGACATCTAAGTACTAAATATTGTTTTGACATCTAAGTACTAAATATTATTGATTATTATTAGCTCTATCCATTTAATGGTAAAATGTATTCTTCTATCACACAACTTACACTTACATATCTTACCATTGTATTGGTATATCTTCCATTTTAAATGTCACTTATTGAAAGTTTGGACACTTTATCTTCTCAAATTTAGATTTAGAATCATGTGTTAAGCACGGTTGATCCTTATCAAATTGACAATTCTAAAATCTTATAAACTTTAATAAACTCGTTAATCTAATAAGTTCTTATTTAAAATCTTATAATGTTTTGATAAAATTCTAAAAATCTTAATATTTACTACAATTTGTTATTTCATAATAAAATCTATAACTAAAATACCAAATGTATTAATTCTCACCACACCTATTATTAAACATACTTGTAATATACTTGCTATATAAACCCAAGAAACAATCCTCCCATAAACATAAACATGCTTATAATATGCTTGAGATATAAACCTAAGAAACAATCCTCCCATTATAAAGCATGCTTTGTAATATCCTCTACATATAAACCCAAGAGGCACTTTTTCTCTACATATAAACCTAAAATTTTATGCTTTGTAATATCCTCTACATATAAACCTAAAATTTTATTTAACATTTTTTAATAAAGTGGAAATATGATCTTTTTCATTAAAATAAAATTAATTTTACATCTTTTCAACAAAATTTTATTTATTTTAATTTTACATCTTTTCAACAAAATTTTATTTAACATTTTTTAATAAAGTGGAAATATGATATTTTCCATTAAAATAAAATTAATTTTACATCTTTTCATTACGAAAAGATGGGATAAATACATACCTGTCCAATTAAAATTAGGATTCGCCTCTCATGATTGTAAATTTGAGTAATCAGAGGCCAGTCAGTTGACTTTGTAATGAGCCCATCCGATGACCTAAACGAAAAAACCCACCGCGTTCTCTCCATGTTTTAAATATTTTTGGAATATCGCGTCGCCTGCAAACTGTCAACATAAATCATCTGACCTACGCGTTCGCGCGTTCGGGAATTTCACCCTCTCCGCCATATATATACACAGACACATTCGCTCCCGTATCTCAATTGCTCCGCAATAAAGTATTTGTCTTTGACATCAAGACAAGTGAGGCTAGAACTATCACAAAAATCCAACAACACTGCATTATACATATTATTGAATAAGCGTTCTCAACTCTGCCATGGAGGAAATCCCCCTAGAGGAACATGCCCGGGCTGCCCGGGCTCCAGTAGACGAAGATCTCGGAGAAAAGTCGTGCCAATTTAAGGGAATCCGAAAGCGGAAATGGGGGAGCTGGGTATCCGAAATTCGGATGCCGAGATCTCGAGAGAAGTTATGGCTGGGATCATACACAACTGCGGAACAGGCTGCCCGCGCCTACGACGCCGCAGTGTACTGCCTTCGAGGGCCCAACTCCATATCCAACTTCCCCGATTCAGTTCCTTCCATTCCCTCTGCATCTTCTCTATCCCGTAACCAGATTCAGCTCGCTGCCGCTAGATATGCCACCAGCTTGGACCAACTCCCTTCCATTTCGACTTCTGCGCACAATGACATCGAGAATGGCAATGCCAATAATAATAAGGAGGCGACGGAGGACTCTGTATCGCCGTCACGATCGGCTTCGGTTCAAGAAACAGTGCCGTTGAGCGATAGTCGGCATCAGCAAGAACAAGATTTGGTGTTGTGGGAGAGTCTGCTTGCCGAATCAGATGATTATCTCACCCAGAATGTGGAGAGATTGCCGTCAATTGACGAGGCGTCGGCCTTGAACCTTATTCCCAGTTGGGAGGAGGAGGAGATCAACAACTGCCTCCAAATCACAGACCTTTGGAACTTCGGAGATGTTTGAATTACGTCCAGGATGAGGTACGATATCTACGATGGTAGTATATAAGCCACGTAGTGGCTAGGTTTTCTTTTTAGGTGAAAGTTGCGGGCTATTACAGCGTTTTGCCCATTCATGGAGAAATAGCTGGATATCGATTATTTGAGGTTTTAAACACAAATCCTTATACAGTTTGAGTGGGTTTAATGGTTAAGAACATGTGTTTCCTCTTAAAAGGTTACAGGTTCAAATCCAGAGAGGGGTAGGGTATATATCGCTGGGCGGAGAGGGTCCCTTGTCCCACAAACAAGGGAATCTCATACACCAATTTAATGTGTTGGCTTGGAAATGGTCTTAAAAATAGATTATTATTATTATTATAAAAGTTTTCAATATTTATTTGTTTATTGAAATTATGATTTAAATTAGAGTGGAATGTAATTTAATGAAGCATGGTTTTGAAATTATGATTTAAATTATAGGGTGGAATGTAATTTAATGAAGCATGGTTTTATGCGATAAGACCTCTTTAAATAAAGTTGGTCATTGTAAGTAAAACACCTTCGAAGATTATAGTTTGGGCATTCATGTGACACACTAACTAATTATCATGTTTAAGATTATAGTTTGGGCATTCATGTGATATACTAATTATCATGTTTAAAAACATTGTGTAAATATTCAAATTTTTTATTTTTTCATAGAGTGTTGTAAAATTCATCTAGGTAAAATTATCAGTTTCTGTTATTTAAATTGTATTTTTGAATGTATAAATGGATTTAGCATTCTGAAAAACTTTAGAGACACTCCAATTATAAAGATTCAATCACTTAAATATGGAGTTCCAACAATTTTTGATAGGATCACAAAATATACCAATAAAACTACAAAAAATTGAATGTTTAAAGTAAGGGATGTTTAAAACCCTATACAAGCAACAAGCCAAATCTGACATTGTATCGAAACATAACCATGAACTAAACCATTTGTCCTATGCAACCGACATGCCAGACCAAATTTGACATATGGAGACATGCCCACGAACTAAACGATTTGTGAGGGGATGTGTTTTATGCAGTCCCCAAAGGTTAATAAATGCAACATTTACTAAATAGGTTTTCTAAGAAGTCTGTCGTATGATTTTGTCAATACAGAAGTTAGGGATGTGTTTTATGCAGACCCCCAAAGGTTAATAAATGCAACATTTACTAAACAGGTTTTCTAAAAAGTTTGTCGTATGCTTTTGTCAATACAGAAGTTTGTCGTATGCTTTTGTCAATACAGGGGTTGTATAGATGTTTCTAGGTGTTGTAGAGAGGTCTCCACTTGGTTGGTGGTACTTTTTTGTCAATACAATTGTTGTATAGAGATTTTAAGCAATTTAGCTCAATCCAACAGTGATGATATGGTGATCATTCTAATGAAATCCAACAACAACTTTACTTGGAGACTAATTCTAATTTGAATACAATCTTCAAGATACTTCCTGAACTCGATTTAACATTTATGTTTTCCCAAAGTCCAAATCAAATCTATGGCCTCGTCCAATGTAGGGGATACACAACACTCGACAATTGCTACAATGGTTTATACTAAACGATATATATCATTCTAAAAAGTTGTGGAAATATTTAGAAATGGGGAGAGTAGCGATATCTTCACTATTCTCGTATATTATAAAAAACACACACTCAAAACTATTTTTTGTATATTATAAAAAACATACTCTTAAACATAGTTATAACTTTAGTATATAGAGTTATTCAGATTTAACTATTTCCCAATTTAGGTGGTGTAGTTCAGAGAATATCTCAACTAACAACCCAATCTTATTATATTAATGGAAGCATTATCTCCACCACCTTCTTTTAATGCTTACATTATGGAAAAGGACATTGCTGAAATCAAACAAACATATTTTAGAAAATAGTTTTTGAACTCTGATCTCTGGTAAAGTCTTCATCAACAACTTTTTCTACTTTTGAAATTACCACTTAATCCCTTGAAGAAAAACCATTGTAAAGACTGTAGACATAACGAGTGGCAGTGTTCTTGGAGCACTGCATTCACCAAGAACCACACACTTTTAAGTTATGTTATGAAAGAAACTAATATAATTGACCCCTCTTTCCTTCAAGTCACATGTTCCAAAAATTTTGTTGCCATTTCATCATTGGAAGTGAACATTCCTAATTAGCTCCTTTTCAGAAATCATGACTCTAATAATGAAAACAATCTCATGCATGCTTACACATAATTATAACTCTTTTAAATAGATTTATTCATATCTAACTATTTCCTAATTTAAATGGTGTAGTTGAGAGAATATCTCAACAAATAATAGCCCAATCTTATTACATTAATTAAAACAATATAGATAACTAAATTTCTTCAGATATCTTAACACTTTTGCAATTAATATTTCCATTCAACAGAATGTCACCGTGGGTGCACCCTTCAACGCATCTCTAAGTAAACTATTGGACGATTTGACAGCTGACGTAACAATCAATTTGACAGATGACGTAATAATTGGATTTGCACATCTGATGCAGTAGGCTAAAGGTTCTATGAAATGATGATTTTTTCTAGGGATATTTGTCTGAAATTTGGTGAGAAATTCTTGGTTTTGTCGATTTGAATGATTATTTCTGTATAATTTGAGTGCCCTGAGAGATTTTCAGCATGTTGAGTCCATTTCTGTATTTAGAAATGGATTTTGAACAACAAAAAATAGTGAATCGTGTAAATTTATATAGCCGGATTCTTACAAAAAAAAATTATTGGATAACCTTCGGAACAATTAACAACTTTTGATCTCAAAATATTTACACTCTACTTTAGTGCTTGAGTGATATATCTATTGGTGATTGCATGACATGTCTCTCAAATACATTTAATTATATTTGAGTAGATTATGCTGGAAGGCAAGGAGCTTAATGTAACAACCCTAATTAATTATTTAATTATCATGATTAATAAATATTAGTTTAATAAATTATTAAATTAGATTTTTTTGAAAACTTATTTTATAATATAATTGTTATTGGTAGTTGGACCAATTTATGGGGGGGATAAGGTGGTTGAGTGATTAATGAGGGGAAGGCGGTTGGATAAGGGAGGAGAAGGAAGATAAGGAAGGAGAGAGGACTCGGGAAGGGGGATCTTTGGGATCTTTTTGGTGGAGTAATATTTTCAATTTAGGAGAAGGTGAGAAATTTGTAGAGGAAGAGGAAGGGAGGAAGTTGTTTGGGATTGCATCTATTCTACATCTGTTTTTGCTTACAACTTACTTGAGGTCTCTCATAGCGGCACGTGTTGCTGGGAATTTTGGGCTCAAGGGCCAGGAAACCGTAAGGAATCCTGGGGCTAGGGAGCCAGAGAGGTTGTTCCTAGCTGGCTAGGAGGTTAATCAATTTGGGCAGGATTCATCAACTTCAGTCCAGCTTCAGTTCAGTATCAGATTGAGGTAATTACATTTCATTATGTTCATTATTATACCGTTGTTTTTGTTCATCATTATACTGTTAAAATTGTTGTTGTTCATCATTATACTGTTAAAATTGTCAATTATTTTGCTGGAACAAAATTTATTATGTTGGTAAATAAAGAAGTGATTAAGATAGAAGTAGATAAGATAGAAATTATGTAATTATATTTATGTTTTATGTGGCTCTGTATGCACATGCCTTACACATGGTATCAGAGCCAAGTTTAAAAACTTGAACTAGGGCTTACCCACCTACCCCCTGTAATAATGAAAGTTCAGGAATGTTTTTCCAGCATAACCTAGAAATTTAAACAAACCTTAAATAGTTATATTAAAACCCCTTACAACAAATTAGAAATGCAACCCTGAAACCCTCTAACAACAATTAGTAAACAACCAAAAACAACCATGAAAGGTTTATGAAAATTTCATGAACTTGTTCACCTGTACAAGTGAAAACTTTGAAAGGGATTTATAAACATAAATAAATGGATATATAAATGATCTATATATGGAAAACATATAAATCTGGGCCCGAGGGCCAATCTCAAGCTCCGAGCTCGAGCTCCAAGCAACCTGCAAGCCAAACACACACACACACACACAAAAGAGAAAACAACAACAAATTTTAACACTAGTTTAAATAAATAGACATATATGACATATATATAAATATATTGAAATATAAAGAAGTAGTTTCCAAAAAAGATAATAATAATGATAATAATTTATATATGTATAAGTAAAAATAAAAAATAAAAAAAATATTGGGCTCAAGCCCTAATTCCGAGCTATCAATCCATCAAGCAAGCAACAAGTCAAGCTATACCATTGGAAATCAAGCTCCAAGTCTCAACAGATAACCATATCTCTTTT
>CBVK0100535047.1:0-14417 GCA_900067695.1 Picea abies | reverse complement strand
CATCATAACACTATACTGAAAAAATTACAACATAAATAGCACACCACACATACAAACACTAGAAAAACTGAAATCCCCTCCTTTTTTTAAGAATAGTTTGAGTGGAGATTTTGGTCATTCTTCATCACTATCTGATTCAAATGAATCATCTATATGAGCAACGTTTGCAGTTTCTTTACCATTTAGAACAATTTTTTGCACGACTTCTGCAATTCCATGCAGTATGTCCATACTTATGACAATAAAAACATTCACCTGGCCCCTTATTTTTTCTCGTCTTACCCTTGGAGAATAATGCAATTTCATGATGAACATTTGTGTCCTTTGAATTCATCCTTTTTTCTTTGGCTAAATGTGATGCTACCATTTCTTCTAATGATTGAGAAGACATTTGACTTAATGCAAATACAATATTGGTATATTTAGAGGATATACTATTTAACATAATTGCTTTAGAATCTTCTGCCTTTACCTTGGTACCAACATCTACTAATTTCCTTAAAAGAGACATTAAAGCATTTATATGACTGGATAGTGGTATCTCATCTTGCATTTTAAGGCTAAAGAGTTGCAATTTAAGAGAGAACTTTGCGTTTAAAGCCTTTTCTCCAAATAGTTTACTTAATTGCTCCCAAATGTCTTTAGATGATTTTGCTAAATCAACTAAATGAATTTGAGTGTCTGAAAGACCCAATCCAATAATAGCATAGGCCTTGTCTTCTCTCTTCTCCCATTCACTTAATAGCTTGGCATTAGTAGGTGTTTTTTCTGTTCCTTTTACTAAATTCCACAATCCCTTATTCATCAAGTGCATTTGTATTTTGACTTTCCATGTATAAAAATTGATGCCATTAAATTTCCCTAGCATTATGGATGAATCCATATTACATCTTTGTAATAGATAGTTGCAAACGGATGACAAATATTTCTTACACATATCTCACCCCACCAGAAAGTGACCTCCACGATTTCTCTCTTCCTTCAGTGGCTGACGGCTCCAATGTGTCGATGGAAGACTAATAGCGACTCTCCTCTCACAACGGCATTCTTTCTTTTCGGACAAACTTCTCCCTTTCCTGTGGAATAGATTCACGATGACCGAGGCTAGGAGATGATGGAAGATCTGCGCTCTGATACCAACTTACAAATAGGAAGAATTAGATACACAGAAATAATATTTTGTATTATTCACTATTACACACAGATACATACATACATATATAGTTGGGATGAGATCCAACTAACTCCAAACATAGATGGAGAGTTTTAAAGAATATCTCAACAATCTCCTACAAATCTTCAAACTAATACCAAACTTAGTACATAGCACTAATGTGAGCATTATCTCTAACAAATTGAACCCTCAATTCATGTCATGAATTGAACCCTCACAATATAGAACATTCTCTTGTGAAGATAAAAGCATCACCAGGATTCCCATATGGACCTTTCTTTAATGTTTTACATACATCTTTGAAGCTGTAAAGAAAACGAGTTTGAGTTGTTAAACCTCTCACCTATTAATCGCAAATGTTTACATGGTCGAGATATGTTTCATTGAGTGGGAAATAGTGTCTTTCACAAGCTTGAAGTCTTCAAAGGCTCTTTACATTCCAGACTCATTGATGGTTCTCAATCATTCCAGGTGCATGTAACGAGACTCATCGATGTTTCTCAATTATTTCGGGTGCAAAAGTACACGAATTTAAACCTCACCTTATGTGTTTGAAATGAACTTCAAATCTAGGCATCCAGGTGGCCAATCAATGAACAATTGTCTTTCATTTGAGAATCACATGTGCATGAGCTTTAATATCTCCCCCTGTCTTTGAAATGGTTATCTACTGAAATTTTAGGTCTAACCTTTCTACTCCATTAACCAAAAAAAACTTTTAAGTTTGATAACTCTTACATGTGTATGAAATTTTAATTAAATGAGTGAAATTCAAGTCCTCTAATGAATTTTATAATAATTCATAAACCTTCAAACATAAAACCAAATAAAAATATAAAAACCTAGTTTTAAAAACTAAATAAATTAAATAAATCTGAAAAAAAAAATTGATAGATTTGAAAATGGCTTATGTATCCCAAAGATAAGATGGTTGACGAAATTATTTAAACGAATAATTTAATGAGTACAAAACCCTACTACCGCCAACTAACCTATAACATATGGACATATTACATCACAATTACCCATACAAATTTAATGGACTTTTTTTTTTTCAATTTATTCAATTATAATAATTTCAATGAGACAACCAATCTTCTAAACTAATAATTTAGTGAGTACAAAACCCTACTACCGCCAACTAACCTATAACATATGGACATATTGCATCATAAATTACCCATACAAATTTAATGGATTTTATTTTTATTTTTAAATTTATTCAATTATAGTAATTTCAATGAAGATAACCAATCTTCTAATAAAGTTAGATATTTTTCATTGGAAGATTACAACATAAAATACCCATACAAATTTAATGGGCTAATTTTTTTTTAAATTTATTCAATTATCTTAATTTCAATAGAGAAAATCAATCTTTTAACAGAGTTAGGTATTTTTAGAAGATTACAACATAAATTTTAATGGACTAATTTCTTTTTTAATTTATTCACTTATCATAATTTCAATAAAGACACAACCAATCTTCTAATAGAGTTAGGTATTTTTCATTGGAAAATACAACATAAATTATCCATACAAATTATATGGACTAATTTCTTTTTTAATTTATTCAATTATCATATTTTCAATGGAAACACAAACAATCTTCTGACAGAATTAGGTATTTTTCATTGGAAGATACATCATAAATTACCCATACAAATTTAATGGAATAATTTCTTTTTTAATTTATTCAATCATTGTAATCATAATTTCAATCATTGTGTGCATAGGTAATTAAATTTAATGGAATAATTTCTTTTTTAATTTATTTAATCATTGTAATGGATACACAACCAATCTTCTAACCTAGTTAGGTAATTTTTTCATGGAAAGATACAACATAAATTATCCATACACATTTAATTACCTATGCACACAAAAAATTTGTTTCCCATTACTTATTTGCACAATATAAATATATTTACATTCTCATTGTCAGATCCAACTTATTCTAAATTTTAACATGTTTGTTGAGAGAATCTCTCAACAAATTGACTCCAACTAATTACTAATAAACTCAAACCAATTTCTAACCTAAGCATTATCTCCAACACACCCCCTTAATGCTTAGCCAACAAAACTTACAATCACAAATTACATTTATAAAAGTCACATTGTCTCAGTGGTCTTCCTCAACACTCACATCCACTTTGAACTTCCTCTCTTCTCTTCTTCACACTTTTGAGCTTCCCATTTCATTCATTTAAAACATAAGTGGCTCTCACCATCATTAACGAACTTGCAAGATCAACAATATTGACAAACTCAGCGAGGCTTCCGTGATAAAAGTTGTCAAGTGCTAAACCATCTATGGAGATACTTCCATCTCTCGGATATTTCTCTTTAGGCTATCCGTCAGTTTGTAGGAAAGTACTCTGGATACAGAATGTATTTAGAATTTGATCAGGAAACTTGATCTGTATAACAAACAAAGATCTCATAAAAAGTAACGTGTAACTTATGCTCTTGAAGCCCAAAGCACAACAAGTTCCATCAATTTTATAACATGCTGTAAACTAACGAAACTAGTGACCATCTAGTGACAAAATTGATGCTACCACACACACCAACTTAATTTATATTACCATTTTCTATAGTTGGTTCTGATGATAAATAATTTTATTTTACAAACCCAAATATAATGTTAATACATATTTTAAAATACATCACACCACACTATTCCACAATCATACATTGTCATATGCTCATGCAATCAGAAAACAACCTTTCCATGTCTTCCATCACTAACCCTGTCCCGCGAACGTTGCAAGAAAATAATTGTTGAACTGTTGGTTGAGGAAAAACCCCAATCTCGTTCCATAAAGGTGATTCTTCCGCATCAGAACATCATAGTGCACATTACAAAAATGAAATTGAACCAGGGTTCAACAATATCGACAGATCCGAATCGAAGTAGCTCCGACCGTGAACATTCAATTTGGATGCAAGCTTTTGCTCGATGACAAACATCAATGAGCCCTGCAGTGGGTGCTCTGCCACCCGGTTGGACCCTGCAAGGAAGTTGCTCGCGCTGCAACGTTGCTCGAACCAGGCGCTCCCAGTTCTTCTCGACCCTCGCCATTGCTGCAAACACCTGAAGCTCTGGAACCAGAATCCAGCCTTACAGAATCATGCCGGGCAAGGAACAAAGCAGCTTAACAGAGAATCAAATGCCCGCGATGAATTCGATGAAGGGTTTGTAGGTTTCTCCCAATATTATCAGAAAGAGTATATGCGGGACCAACGCATCAATGACGAAAAACGTGATCTCACTCGCAAGACTATGAACAATTATTCTGTCTTAATTCTGGGCAGCGCAGCTTCTGGTTCCTTCACCTGACAGCTCGCAAGACTATGAACGATTATTCTGTCTTAATTCTGGGCAGCTCTGCTTCTTGTTCCTTCACCTGACAGCTATAACAGGTCGGCTCCTTCTAACAGATGGTAAGCACGCAGCACTCTCTCAACAAATCACACATAAAACTACACACTCAAAACTACGCACGTCTTCCTGACCCTCCCCGGAGGGAGTTAAGCCCAGTTTTCCTAGGCCCTCCCGTGAGAGAGTTAAGGCCACGGAAGTTAAGGCCAGAGCACTTCGTTCTGATACTAAATTGCAAATCAAAATATAATTGGTAACAAACTTAAATCCAAACCAATTCTAAATTGTAAATCAAGATATAATTGGTAACAATTCTAAATCCAAACCAATTCTATTGTGATATTCCAACATATTTTATATGAAATTAGATTACACATTTCATATGGAATTAGATTACAGCGTGACGACTAAATCAAGATATAGTCGGTAACAAACTTAAATCCAAACCAATTCTATTATAATATTCCAACACATTTTTTATTTTTTAGATTACAGCGCTACGACCTGGCACGGGAGGATTTCGAAAAAGTCCGTTTCACCCATCTGGTAAAGCGAGAGTTGGTCTTCTCAGGCGCACCAGTACTAGTAATTTCCCTCCTGTGTGTACGATGATCTTCACGGCGATAGGCAGTACCAGCGGAGGGCGTGCGATTCGATCCGAGGCTAACGCTCTCAAGCAAAACCTGGTTTGTGGAAGACTCCGGCAACTTCACCATATTCTCAGATAAAACAGCATCGGCAGCAGCATCAACATTATTAGTACTGGCCTGAGCCGATCGGCCATATCCGTTTGATTCCCCGGGTGTCCAACCCTGGCGCCATACAAACCCTGATGAACCCTGCCTTCTGAACGATAAGGCTGATCTAGTTAGAGAAGAAGCCATTGAATACAACAGAGATAACATAAACTACCCAATAGCAATGAGAGAGATGATACAATACAGTGCACTCCTCCCGTTTCCTCCTATTTAACCATGGCGACGGGTGGCATAACAGATTTGAATGCGCACGGCACGTAATCGCAGTCAAAGACCACTAAAATTCGCTTCCTTCGCTGTAGGTAACATATTTGAATGCGCGCGGCACGTAATCGCAGTCAAAGCCCACTAAAATTCGCTTTCTTCGCTGTTTGTGTACACTCCACATATTTCCGGGATTTTTGACCGTTAGATCATATTTTCTTATATTAAGAAATCGAATTTTCAATAATGAAACCCTAAAAAATTTAAATCTTCAATGATGAAAGAGGGAGGTATATGCATTTTCTCTGTGTTGGCTTAGTTAGTGCACCGTCTTAAACTCTATTGAAATAGTTGTTTGGTTTGAAGTCATTGACACATCATTTGACTTGACATTCTGCACAGATTTATGAATTCGTATTTGACTTTTCCTATTTATTTGGAGTTATATATATCTGTGCGTTGGACGTTTGAAAATCGGGACGTAGTTGTTCATAGATATGAACGCCGTCTCTATTGAATTGATTGCCTGGTTTGAAGTCATTGATGAATTATTTGACATCATGCGCAGATTTAACGGTTAATGAATTTGTATTTGACATTTTCAATTGATTTGGACCTGTATACCTGGGCGGCCATATATATGTGGCTAATGCAGCCTGGACGAAATTTGCTTGTTTAAATCGTGACTATTGAGTTTAACTTAACCGGCATTCAACTAAAAATAAGGCAATTTTTAAATCAGATAATGATTTACCAAGCCACCTGGATTGAATAGGTCAAAATCTTTAAATGAGACGATGGCCTCTCGGTTTAATAATCCAAAATTTTAAATGAGTGGATGGCGTCGCTGGCCATCTTCAGAATAGTAGAGTCCAAACGACGAATAATGCATTTGAATTTGAGGCAAATGCCCTCATGAAAACTGAAGCTCATCCATCCATAAAGAAAGTAAACTATGTGCTTTAAAACATAAAACAAAGAGCTACAGTTTCTTAGCGTGCAGAATCGTCTCGGTCTGATTGAAAAAATGCTAGATCCCTGCGTGCTAGGGAAAGAAGGAGAATTTGTTTCTTACACACTAACTTTATAGAACCGTGTTCAAGGAGCTAACCATCCATACTATGGGCTTGGGCTTTCTATGTTTTATGTTAAATTTAACCAGGTTTACACCACTGGACTTTCTGTTTTTTTACCAAATTTGCATGGGATTAAATTTTAGGGCAATTAAATAATTTAATAATTTTAGGGCGAGTAAGATTTATTTTTTCACAATGGCCTCTTAAATGTTAAGAGCATCCATCTCCATACCTCCTCTAAACTGAAACATTTCAAGGAAAATAGCTGTGATGCAGCTAGTCCATGCCTCGTTGAAGAATTTGAGTCATTGACTCCCAAAGGTAGTCATTGTATTTGTATGAGCTTTGCCTTAGCCCCTTTCCCAGAACGCAGTATTTGTATGATTCCCAGAACGTAGTATTTGTATGAGTTTTGCCTTAGCCTCTTTCCCAGAACGCATGGTGTGGCCAAGGCGGCAACTGCCCCTGACCCACAAATATGTTGGGTTTGAGATTCGTCTGTTTAGAGTCCGTGTAAATCTGCAACTGATTTACATTTATAAAAAAAAAAAAAAAAAAAAAAAAAAAAAAAAAAAAAAATCTTTTGAATTTAATCCCCATTTAATGGTTTAAATATGGTCACTTTATCGTGAGAGTGACAAATCAATTTACCTCTCTGTTTTGAAATCTGTCTGTTATGGAGGAATATCTTTAGAGCTCCATGGTTTAAATATGGTCACTTTATCGTGACAGTAGTAGTTGACAAATCAATTTACCTCTCTGTTTTGAAATCTGTCTGTTATGGAGGAATATCTTCAGAGCTCCATGATGGATCAGAGAAGACCTTGATTCCAGCTTGGATATTTCGCTCTCCATAATCGCTCTTGTTGGAAATGAAATCTTCTATTCTTTGAAACGAAGAGAAGGTAACATATACAACATCTTCATATTCATTCAACATCTTCATATTCATTTAGTGCATAGAATAAAATTCTATGCAGTTGTTTGCACTATTATATTTTTCCCAAACCTTTAGTAGTAGTGTTGGAAACATGTCGGCTAATTTTTCATGGGGTTACATGCATATGCATGCAGCTATATTAGGAATATGAATGATGCACTCTTTTATGAACAAATTGTGTAATTAGTGGATCTATAGAGGTGAGAGTGCAATGTGTAACTAATTAGTCTAACTGTTTGAGAGATGCTATATATACCAGTATATCCATAAAGATGAGAGTGTAATGTGTAGTGCAATGTGTAACTAATTAGTCTAACTGTTTGAGAGATGCTATATATACCAGTATATCCATAAAAATGAGAGTGTAATGTGTAGTAAGTGTGTGAGAGCAAGATGCAATATTCTAATGTTGTATGTATGAAAACAAAATACAATATTCTCCTGTTATTATTGTGTATTGAGTTTCCACATAAATCAGTGTATATCTTACTTGTTGATGCTCTAGTTTTTATACTCTAATTTGCTTCAGCTGTCTAACAAGTAGTCTGCACCAACAGTGAAACTGCATCAACATTTATGTAAATTAACACCATATAAGCACCTGAGAAAGGACCCTTCTCAATTTAGAATTGTGTGTATTAAATATGTAGAATTTGCAAAGCTTTGCAAGTAGGAAGATCTTGACAATGGACAAGTGAGCTTGGAATCGTTCAAGTTGTATTTTGTACACTAAATATGCTAGTTGGGCACAGTTTGGTAAATAAGAGATGACCAGATCCAACAAAAACACGGCTAGATACTTTCATTACCTGATAAGAAGATCAAAGATACTATTAACGAAAGACACTTTATATTAGCTTCTTCTCTCTGTTAAGGATTCTTTTTAAGGAAGGCAAATAGACTTCTAACATTTAATCCTAAATTCTTATAAATTTAATTAAAAAAATTAACATTATGTATTTTAATAAATTAAAAAAATAATATATTTTAATGAATTAATATTTATTTTAATGGACTAAAAAAGTATTTTAATGAATTAAAAAATAATTCTATTCATAACATATTAAAAAAATTCAAAACATTGAAACATAAAAGAAATAAAAAATCATGAAAGAATTTAGGCCGATAGCGTACTAATTTCTCTTATAATTGAGGGCGGACCTTGAAGAATCTTCGTGACTAGATTGAAGGAGAAGCTTGACCAGCCACAATCACTTACATTGTGGTCGTCCATAATAATAATAATAATAATAATAACCCCAAACGTAATAATAATAATAATAATAATAACCCCAAACGTGACTGTTTAGGTTACGAAGACGTTTGATTTCACAACTGTCACGATCGCGGCAAAATTTCGGTAACAGCTGCGAGGCAGTTACGCTAGTGGTGGCCGGCGGTTACCAGTCTTCCTCTCCAAATAAGATACACGTCTAGCTGCAGAGGTCGTTTTTTGTTACAGTTCTTCTCATCCTTGCCGCGGAAAGAAGAGACTATAAATATCAAAATATCCCGAAATCGCACACGCTAGACGCGGTGAAGGCAGCTTTGGAAAAGGAATGCAATCAAACTGTGTCCTGAGCAGATATCCTCGCTATCGCAGCTCGCCCCTCTGTGTTTCTGGTATATATTAAATTCAATTCCATTTCTTCAGCGCCAAAACTTTCATGAAATTTGAATATCCAAGAAAGTAGAGCATTCAAAATAGTAAATCCTTTTGAATTGTACAGCGGAGGTCCTTTCTGGCAAGTTCTCTTAGGTAGAAGGGATAGCACAACTGCCAACAAGACTGCGGCGAACACGGACATTCCATTTCCCACTCACTCCATAGATACAATTATCTCCAAATTCGGAGCTGTTGACCTAAACACCACGGACGTTGTGGTTCTTTCAGGCGAATCTTTAATCGTGATTGTTTGGTGATTTATTGTTTAGACCTAATTTTTTATTTATGAAATTCAAAGAATGTTTTCCACATTCTTGGATTCTCGAACCTCTCCGATGACAATTATTATAATAGCAATTGGACGCGCCCAATGTGCCACATTCAATAGCAGATTATTCAACCACATTTAATAGCAGATTATTCAATTTCATTCATCTCTGATCTTCAGACTCTTTGCCCAACAGCGGGAGATAACAACACGGTGGCGCCTCTCGATCGCAGGTCAAAAGACTTGTTCGAAAACAATTATTTAAAAATTCTGCAGAATCATTTTAAAAACATATAATTTAATATTAAGATTCGTAAATTTGAACTAAAATTATTATTTTAATCATATTTTATTTTTAAAAAAATAAAGAAAAAATGATTAATTAGTAAATATATTTGTTTAGAAAATGCCATAAAAATAATCAATTGATGAAATTTTGCTCTTAAAAAACTGTTATTAACAATGATGGATATCTCTTTTAACTTGCTTTATTTTTCTTAGTGGGTATAATTTAATAAGTAATTGAGCCTTTATTTTTCTTCATTGTGTCATCTAACATTTTCTCAATTTATTTTAATATTTTTTCATTTTTTTTTAATTTAATAATAATTGAGGTTTTATTTTCCTTAGTAGGACGTCCATGTTAGATAATTGGTCATTTAACATTTTTTATTTAATATTTTCTCAATTTATTTTTTTTAATTTAATAAGTAATTAAGACTTTATTTTTCTTGGTTGAGTCATCTAACATTTTCTCAATTTATTTTAATATTTTCTCAATTTATTTTTTTTAATTTAATAAGTAATTGAGGTTTTATTTTTGTTAGTGGGTAGTGGATGTTAGATAATTGGTTCATCTAACATTTTCTCAATGATCTAATATTTTCTCAATTTAATTTATTTTAATATTTTCTCAATTTTTTTTTTTAATTTAATAAGAAATTGAGGCTTTTTTAGTGGGTAATGGATGTTAGATAATTGGGTCATCTAACATTTTCTCAATAATCTAATATTTTCTCAATTTATGTGTAAGGCATTAATTATTTTGAATGGTAATTAATAAATAGATATTAGAACATAGAATGGTTTTGAATGATAATTAACAAATAGATATTAGAATATAGAATGGTTTTGAATAAATAGATAAATAGATATTAGTATGTAATTAAAGATAAAGAAAGTAATTTAAGTGATTAAAATATTAAATTTATATAGAGAATTATATATTAAAATAAGATGATAAAATAATGTATTCATTAAATAGAGTAGAAGAGTTTTAATGGTAGTGAAAAGTAATATGTAAAATTAAATATCCTATAAATACTTAATTAAAAATTCATATGGAAAATACTTTGGAAAGAAGGATAAGAAGAGGATAAGGAGGAAAGTAATTATATATTAAAATTATATGATAAAATAATGTATTCATTAAATAGATTAGAAGAGTCTTAATGGTAGTGAAAAGTAATGTGCAAAATTAAATATCCTATAAATACTCAATTATAAATTCATATGGAAAATACTTTTGAAAGGAGGGTAAGTACATCTATTTGAGAAGGAGATGAAAAAAATAGAGGTTGTTTATTAATTTTTAAGTAAATGGAAAATTAAATATTTTATAAATACTAATATTTATGTAGTTGCAAATTAAAAATAGTATTTTACATGGAGAATACTTTGGAAAGGAGGGTAATAACATATCCTCTTTGATAAGGAGATGAAAGAAAATATAAGTTATTTATTGAATTTTTATTCCCACTTAATAAAAGACAACTAACAAAGTGATATAAATAATTATACTCAAACTTCAGTAAAATTAATAAAAAAGCAACCCTAACCTAAGCAAAATCTTTATCCATAACTAATTGCTGAGGATTGTCACAAGGTGACATAACCCTAATGAGCATTGTAATGTGATGTAAAATGTTGGTTAAATTATGTCAAATAACTTCACTCCTCAATGGTTGTGTCACATTACAATGTACACATCACAATGTGATGTTTGTTTAAGGTTAAAACTCAAACATAACCCTCAAGGAATGTCACATGGGGACAAATCCCTAATGAAAGTTGCAATGTGACATAACATGTTGAAGGCTCACTTATGCCAAATATCTTCATTCCTCAATGGTTGTGTCACATTGTGATGTACATATTCAATGCATTGTGACATTCTATTCAGGAATGTGGCAATTTGACATTATTCAACCAAGATGAACGACGCAATGTGATATTACCATAGTAAACCAAGGTCAACCATTAATCATTATACTCAATGTGGTTTTCCATAGTTCCATAATCAACATGGTCAATTATAGTAACTTAGTGTGATGATATTACCATAGTAAACCAAGGTCAACCATTCAACCATTAATTACCATAGTAAACCAAGGTCAACCATTCAACCATTAATCATTATAATCAACATGGTTTTCCATAGTTAACCATTACTCACCATAATCAACATGGTCAATAATAGTCAACTTACTTAGTGTGATGCTTATGAATGGTACACTATCTATAACCTTTAATTTGGCACCCATATTCCAATATGATGAACACAATTCAGAAACATGACATTCAAACATACATAACCCTAAATGAACATCAACCATAGTCAAAAACTTATGAATGGTTGACTATGGATGACCTTGCACCCATATTCCAATATGAGGGACACAATTCATAAACATCACACTCAAACATAACCCTAAAGGAATTTAATAAGGTGATATAACCCTAAAAGTAGTCACATAACAATGTGATGCAACATTTTCAAGGCTAACTTGAATGTTAGATAGCTACATTAATTAATGGTTGTGTCACATTGCAATGTACGTCTTCAATTTATTATGTTTAATTCCATAATTCCTAAATTCTTAGGTCACATTGTGATGTTCATTTAGGGTTATGTCACCTTGTGACATTTCCTTAGTGAGATAACCCTAAATAAACGTCTGAATATGACATAAAACTTTCACGGCTAACTTATGTCAAATAGTTACATTCATCAATGGTTGTGTCACATTGTTACATACATATTTTATATTTTATGTTGAATTACATCATTACTAAATGGTTATGCCACATTGTGATGTTCATTTAGGGTTATGTCACCTTGAGACATTTCCTTAGTGAGATAACCCTAAATTAATGTCCCAATGTGACATAAAATTTTCACAGCTAACTTATGTCAAATAGTTACATTCATTAATGGTTGTGTCAAATTACGACGTACATCTTCGATGTTTTATGTTGAATTGCATCGTTTCTAAATGGTTACATCACATTGTGATGTTCATTTAGGGTTATGTCACCTTGTGACATTTCCTTAAGGTTATGTTTCAGTGTGATGTTTATGAATTGCAACCCTCCTATTGGAATATTGGTGCCATATTAAAGGAAATCCATAGTCAATCATGATCAATCGTAGTGAATATTCTCATAAAATCAATCATGTTTAACCATAGTTAACACATGGAGATTGCAATGTGACATAACAATTTAGGAATGATGCAATTTGACATAAGGAAATGAATATGTACATTGAAATGCAACACAACCATTAAGGAATGTAGCAATTCAACATTATTCAACTAAGGTAAATATCACAATGTGACATTATCATAGTAAATCGTTGAAATAATGACACAACCTAACATAACCCTTGATAAAAGTTCAAATGCGATAAAAACCTTAATTATCATCACAATATGAAATCACATTTGTTTAATGTCACATTGTGAGAAAATTCTTAATGAACATCGCAATTTGACAACCATTGACGCCACCATTTGAATTTCACAATCTAAAATAACCATTAAGGAATGTCACAATCCAACATAACCATGTTGGAATGCCATTAAGGAATGTCACAATCCAACATAACCATGTTGGAATGTTGTAATCCAACATAACCCAAGAAAGATGTTGCAATGCAATGAAAACCTTGATGAATGTCGTAATGCAACATCACCTTTGACAAACTCTCCAATGTGACATAACTATTAGTAACATTATTACATCATTGACCTTATCCAACCATAAGAAAACACCATAGTGAACCATAATGAACAATGGGAAGCCAAAGTCAACTAACCTTAGGGTGACATGGCCCTAATAGATGTAACAATTTAACATAACCATTTGGGTTTGGGAATGTGAATCAATATGAATGTCACAATTTAGCACAAATATTGAGGAATGTGAGTTATGGCCAATCAAAGTCAACAAAACTAAATGCAACACAACCCTTAATAAACATTTCAATGAAACATAAATATTTAGGAACGTAGCAATTTAACACAAAGTAAGCCAAATAAATATTTAGGAACGTAGCAATTTAACACAAAGTAAGCCAAAGTGAATGTCTAAATTTGACATAATAACCATTGAATAATGTCACAATCTATCATAACACTTTGAATATTGAAATGTGACAAAACCCTTAATGAACATCACAATGTGACAAAACCCTTAATGAACATCACAATGTGACATCGCATTTGATAAATGTCACATTGCAACAAATCCCTTAATGAACATCACAATATAACATGACATTTTATGAACATTGCAACATGACATTACTTAAGATGAATGTTTCAATGTGACATAACCATGTTGGAATGTTGTAATCCAACATAATGAAAGAAAAATGTTGCAATAATACATAACCCTTTTAACATAACCATGTTGGAATGTTTTAATCCAAAATAACCCAAGAAAAATGTTACAATGTGATAACAACCTTGATGATTGTCTTAATGAGACATCAACTTTGATAAACGTTGCAATGTGATAAAACCTTTAATAACATTATTAAATTATTAACCCTGGCCAACCATAAGAAAACACCATAAACATAACCATTTAGGATTGGGAAATCCAACGAAGATGAATGTTGAAATTTAACACAACTATTGAAGAATGTGAGTTATGGC
>CBVK0100535021.1:0-10892 GCA_900067695.1 Picea abies | reverse complement strand
TCCTTAATAGATTATCATCTAATCCTAAAGTCCACTAGATTATTGATATAATTGTCGTTGACATCCCTAAAGTATATGGCTTATTTTTAAGTAGGGATTGGTCTGAACAACTGCATGGTTACTTTGTGACAGATTGGTCTGACTTGTGGCTGCCAGAGAATGGAAAGCCTAACAGAATCAAGATCAATCATGAGCGTTACCTCAAGCTTACGGTAACTGATTTAAATGATGCTAATGAACCATTACTGCTTTCACCAATTCACCCAAAATGCAGGGGATGAACACCTTTTTTGGTAACTTCATGGCTAAAACTTCTACCATTACTGACTCGGAACAATAGTCGGAACTCATGACATGCACACAGTCAACAGTTCTCCCTAAGGTGTCACATACAACTGATGAAAATCACATCTAGTCTCTTTACTTCGATGGAACCAAATCTAAAGAAGGAGCCAGGGAAAGATGTGTGCTCATAGACCCAGCAGATAACAAAACTTTGATCACTTGCCGATTAGAATTTGAATGCACAAACAATATGGCTAAATATGAGGCACTTCTGCAAGGCCTTAGAAAGGAAGTAGATCTGAAAGTACAGAATTTAATGGTATTCGTGGATTCAAAAATTGTGGTCAGACAAGTAATAAATTCCATTCATTGCCTATCTCCACACCTGAAAAGTTATCAAGCTGAGGTATGGAATCTGATGCACAATTTTTTTGCGTTTAACATTAATTATATTCCAAAATTGAATAGTTTTGAGGCTGACTTGTTGGCTAATGTCGTTTCTAAACTTTTTTCCACAGAAAGCCTTTCTCCAAACGTGTTTTTTGTTGAGTTGTTGTTCAGACCATCCGTCCCAGACAACATCACTAATTGGAGAGTTTTCAATGACGATCAACAGATCATCAATTTCCTGCAGATGGAAGATACTTTCCAAGGTGCGGTTATCGATGAAGGAACCCACGATGAAGACATTGACAATTTTACGGTAATATCAGAACCAAGATATCTAGAATCAACATCAGATCTGGTAAATTCTATCCCAAAATCTGTGGTAAGATTAGAAAAGTTTTATGATTTGCATGATAAATTCAGAAAATCAATAAATTGTAAAACAAATAGTTCTTCCTTGACCCATGAAAAAGTGAATATAGGAACTAACGATAATCCACAATGCATCAATTTTGGAATGGAATGTTCTGAGCAAGAGAAGTCGTCCTTTATTAAGTTGTTTAAAGAATTTAACGATGTCTTTTCTTGGACATATGATGATCTAAAAACCTTCGATCCTAACATCATACAACACATTATTCCCATGAAACCCCATACTCAACCTTTTCAACAGAAGTTGAGAAAGATGCACCCAAAACTTGAACCAACGGTCAAGAAGGAACTAAATAAACTATTGAATGAAAAAATAATCTTCCTGGTAAGACATACACAGTGGGTCTCTAACCTTGTCCCTATGAGGAAGAAAAGTGGCGAAATCCAACTATGTGTTGATTTCTGAAATTTAAACCAAGCATCTGATAAAGACAACTACCATGTTCCTCCGATGGAATAGATTCTCTAGCAGGTATCTGGTTCTAAAAGATTGTCACTGTTAGATGGTTTTTCAGGGTATAACCAAGTCCTAATGTCTCCCCCAGACCAGCTGAAAACCACTTTCTATACTCCATGGGTTACCTATGCTTATAGAAAGATGCCCTTTGGGCTTATAATGCTGGTGCCACTTTCCAGAGAGTGATGGATATCGCTTTTCATGGTCTAATCAATCAATCTATAGTAGTCTATCTAGATGATGTCACTGTCTTCTCAAAGAATAAAGGAGATCATTTAGCTCATCTGAGATCTTTTCTACAACGATGTCGTAAGTACGACATCTCTCTAAATCCAAAAAAATCTGTCTTTGTAGTGGAACAAGGCAAGTTGCTCGCATTCATAGTATCTTGTGAAGGGATGATCATTGACCCTGAGAGGACTCAAGTCATTTCGAAAATTCCTCCCCCCTTTCCAAAAATTCTATGCAATCCTTTTTAGGTCAGATAAATTTTGTGAGAAGGTTCATCCCGAGTTTTTCAGAAATGGTCAGGCCATTACAAAATTTAATAAAAAAGGATGCGAAATACCATTCGGGACCTCTAGAAAGTCAAGCTTTTGACTCAATAAAAAAATCCATAGTAGAGACTCCATCCCTAATAAGCCCTGACTTTTTGTGAGATTTCACTCTTTACAGGTTTACCTCCGATCGATCTTATGCCACTGTGCTGACCCAAAAGAATGTTGAAAACAACAAAGTTCCTATTGCCTTTATGAGCTCGGCCTTTAAGGGGGCAGAGTGAAATTATCTAGCTGTAGATCAACAAGCTTACGCCGTTTTTAAAGAGATAAAACATTTTCGATCCTATCTACTAAAATAAAGAACGAAAGTTATTGTTCCTTACCCTGCTGTCAGAAATTTGTTAGTACAGAAAGAACTGGGTGAGAAACAGGCAAACTGGGTCACATTCTTACAAGAATATGACCTCGAGATCACTCCAGTACAAATTGTTAGAGGCCAAGGTTTATGTAAATTAGTTGTTGATTCAGCAATAGAACAACATAATCAAACCGATTTGTTAATTGAAGATCAACATAATCAAAATCAAATCTGCTGTGTACAAAATCCTACAAGTCCTTGGTATGATTACATCGAGTTTTATCTAACACATGGATCAGCTCCTCATCACCTTGATCCCAAAAAGAGGAGAGCGTTGAGATTAAAATCTACACCTTTCCAACTGGTGAATGGTATATTGTTTCACCAAAATTTTGATGGAATCTTTATGCATTGTCTAGAAAGAGATGAAGCAGACAAAGTCTTATCAGAATTACATGCAGGGGAAGCTGGTGGGCATTTAGGTGGAGACACTACTGCCCACAAAGTATTAAGGGTAGGGTATTACTGGCCCACTCTTTTCAAAGATGCCCATGTGTTATGCCGCAAATGTGTAATCTGTCAAAAGGCTTTTGAATGAGTACAGGAGGTAGCATTCCTACTGCAACCTGTTTCGGTGGATTTCCCTTTCCAGCAATGAGTTCTTGACATCATTGTCCCAATTAACCCCACCTCCTCGCAGTAGCATAAATACATCATTACAGCGATATACTATTTCACCAGATGGTCCGAGGTTGCACCATTAAAAGTGGTAAACACCAGTCAGGTAATATCCTTCCTTAATTCAAACATTATCACTTGTTTCGGTATTCCTGAATGTCTAGTGTTCGATAATGATTCCTATTTTTTGTCTCTTGACATGAGTTCTTTTTATTTAGAAAAAGGGATAAAGCTAAAGTATTCTGCCAGCTATTATCCCCAAGGAAATGGTGTGGTGAAATCGACAAACAAAAACTTGATCAAGATCATCAAGAGGACGGTCTCTGAAAACCACAAAAACTGGCATAATGCACTATTCAATGCAATCTGGGCTGACAGGGTAACACCAAAAATTGTTGTTGGTAATTCTCCCTTTTTCCTCATTTATGGTAGGGAAGCAATTCTTCCGCCACACGTTCTTCTTCCATCTCTACAGTTATCACAAAAGGTTCAGGAAGAAGACTATCCTCCTTTAGAAAGTCGGATTAATGCTTTTCTGAAGTTAGAAGAGGTGAGGGCTCAAGCAAAACAAAAACTGGATCAACATCAACTTATTGTCAAAAGTTGGTTCGATTCGAATTCTGCCTCAAATAGAAATTTTGAGGTAGGTGATCTTGTCCTCAAGTGGGGCAAACCTCAGGAGGGGAAGGGTGAGCATACTAAGTTCCAAAACCTATGTTTGGGACCGTTCTTAATTGCTGAAAAACTAGGTCCCAGTTCTTTCCGCCTGCAGAATTTAGAGGGACAACCAGACACCTTCCTGGTGAATGACCAAGCTCTCAAAAGGTATTTCACTTGACAAATCTCCAATACACCTCTTGTACATATTTTTCTGTTTTGGTTTCTTTTGCTTTCCGTCTTCTTTTCTAGTTTGTTTTTATGTTTTGTCTTTTGTTATTGGCCTTTTTGAGTCAAACATGCTTGTATTACAGTCTAGTTCAGAAGAAGAGAACATAATGCTTCATCTCGAAATAGCTGTCAAGGGATGTCAGAGTAGCAATTGATGTGTTTTTCTAAAGAACGTAGACTAGTTAAAGATGGTATTTTGTTTGAAAATTGATTTCTCAGTTTCAATTTGCATTTGAAAGTAATCATGACTACCTTTAAAAAGCTCTTTACGATGTCCCTGCTTTTAAGTAAAGCAATTCAACGATGTCCCCTTGTCCTCGAAAATTAGTTTTATTAATAAACTACTTTTAAATCTTAATGAAAGTTATGCAAGAAAACATTTAAAGGCCTAAAAAATATTAAGTTGTGCAAAACAAAAAATGGAATTTTCAGCGTCACCCTGCTTTGTTGAATGTCTTTAAAACTATGTCATATTGTGAATAATTTCTCAAAGAGTTGTGGGAAGTGTTTGTAAACCCGTCGGGACACTGAACATGTCTGCTGGCAGTGGGTAAATGCATGCATGATGCCAAGAAAACTTTGTTGGGGTACTGAAGAGGCCCACTAGCAATGAAGCGATGCCAAGTTAATGAAAATTCTCAAGTATAAATCTTGATTTTGGTCATAAGCATCCTTCATCCTGATTTGAAATTTCTTGGACAGGATACAAACATCAGAGTGGGTTAATTGACATCCCTGTCGAGGCTATGGACACCTGCTGGAAATAGTGGCCCTGTCAACAGTATTGGAGACATTAACTTAAATGTCGTGGCTTTCTTTTGTGAAGTTTGTCACCAGATTTCATTCTTTTTAACGAAAGATATCTTAAGCTGGACCACGTCATGATTATCAAAGTTGCTCAAATAACCTTTTAGTTGTTCTTTGATTTGAAATCATTCAAATATTTCTAACCTGAACTCATTAGTAATTCAAAGATAACTGCTTCTCCTAGCAAGTCGCCATTGTTGGTAGCCCAATATTTTTTTAAACTTTTTATATCTATGTAGCTGCCTAACTGGAGTCATTCATTTTTTTGTTCTTCATAAGCAATTTACGAAACAACATTTGTAAGTTCTCGATTTTTCCTAGTGTTTTATTTGTTTTCATGCTTGATTCATGACTGAAAGCATGAAAACGAAGCATTAAAACTTATGACTATGTTACCACTCTATTTGAAAGGTTTATGAAAGACAAAATGGCTCCACAGTTTTTAATGAAGTCTTGTTCCTTGCTATGAAGTTTGTTCTCTTTGTTTTGACTCTTTGAATGTCAAGCATGCTTATGGATTTTTATTTGTATCAACAAAGGACCTTTTAATTTGAGAATTGATATGTTTTTGTGTGGTTCTTGGTCATATGTTCCCTCATCACTAGGTTTTGGTTTACACATTTCCCTCACCCAAACTTTACAACTGAACCCACTTTGTTGCGCACTCATTTTTATTTTAATGCTCTAGTCCTGGCCTATACTATATGAGAGGTGGCAATAAGATTACAGTCATCCCATCATTTCAAAGCTTGGTCTTGGGCTTTGCAACACCCCTCGCATTCATTTCAAACAATGCCTATCTTTTTGTTGTGAATTTTCTTCTCATATGCCATAGACTGTTAATGATTTTTGAGCCTGGAGTATAGCTCTGGTCTGTTCTTACAAACCCTCCATATGCACTGTTTGGGTGATTTCTTGTAGATGTTTAATGGCTCTGATTGTTAGGATAAAACCCAATGACACTCATAACTTTCTCATGTGCGATGATGCAAAGGGGGACCTCAAGGGTCATGATTGGTTTGTTTTCCTTGAGAAATTCAAGGGCTTCAACTTACAGACTGCTCAAGAATTCACCCTCTCATTTGAAGGATGTTGAGCTAAGGTGGGGTACATTCAACTCAAAGTCACAGAGGAAGTTTTAAGCCAAGCAACAGGCTTCCCTGCCAGGGAGCATAAGTGGTTCAAGAATGCTAGGGTAGAAGAGGTTCCATGGAGTCTTTTCTTTACATCTCGAAAGATCAATGGTTGTGACAAAGGTATGCCAGTGTCTCTATTAAAAACTCGATGGCATGGTTTGTTCACTATGTTGAAAGAATTTGTGGCATGTGAATGCCGTTTTGGTTTTGTGTTTCCTTATCACCTGCGTCTGCTCATGAATTTCATAGGGTTTCCTTTAAACATGACTTATTACCTATGGAGAAGTCTGTACAAAATGGCTAAGAGGTATAAAAAGGAACACTTGAATTCAATCCTTTTCCACCATGGTTTGATAAAAATTATACTTGCACATCAATTGAAGTTGCAGAATGATGACTGGGACTCTTTGTTAACCCAAAATGGTTTCTCTAACCTCAACGCTACAAAAGTTCACAAGCCCGTGATTGAGGAGACTATAGTCTACCCTACAATGTTCCCTTCATCTACCCAGGCTTGTGTTACGGCCACCCATAGTAAGCCTTTACCCGATCCAAAAGTTGTTGAGTAGACCCATGAGCAAGATGTACATCCTAAAGTCTCTGTCAAAAATGCAAACAGACCTGTAGGCAAGTAATCTAAAGGCGATATTGATTTTGGTTTTAAAAATAAGAGAGTTGGAAGGTTGATTTTGAGGAAGCTGTGAAACAAATAAAACCCTCATTTGAGCTCGATCAAGATGAACGATATCCATGAAAGTTTAGATTCCGAGATTGATAGATTTCTTGCTGAAGAAGACCCTCTTTCTTTTCAAATAGACCTCGATCAGTCTTACAACTTCCTCGATAATCTACCACCTTGTCTGAAACATAGTGAAGGGTTTACAGGTATTAAGTTGGGTAACAAATATACAGTCCAAGTTGGGGACGTTTCGATGCACAACCATGGAAATTCTCAAGCGACTATCGCACAGTCACAGTGTGAAACTTGCCTATTCTGGATTGACAAGTATTACATCGATATACCTATTTTATAGTCACAGATCAAAGCCCTTAATGACCAATTTGACCCATTAAATAATGGAAATTGCAGGCTCCATTCTATCATTCAGAAACAAGGGAAACACATGAAAACTACAGGGAATGTCATATTAAAAAATGTTGAGACTGCAACAACAATAATAAATTCTGAGATCATGTGATATGATTTGATTTTACAGTTAGAGGTAAGATTTCCTTTTGTCTTAAAATAGTGTTATATTTTGTTCATTAAATAAATTAGATTATTTTTTTATTGAATAGATTAGACTTCATTTTTAAAATAGACTAGCTACAAAATCAACAGATTCTGTAGCCAGTCTTTTCTAATTCGAAATTTGGAAATTATTGGTTAAATGTACATCTGAATCTCTGTATTTTATCTTTTCTTTCAGGATATTTGGGAGTCTATGGTGACCAAGTGATCTAAATCATTTTTTGGGGCTTATTAGCCATATCTATGATGCATTTTTGTATAAACAACAACAAACTTGTTTAGGCTTTTAAGATTTAGTGTGATCTGGGTGGTTATATTCCCCCTCTATTTTTGTAAGAAATAGATTATTCTATCTTATCTCTAAGATAAGACACTTACCTTTCTGAAACCTTTAAAAACTCATTATTTTTTGTAATCAAACATCTTGGCCTAGGTCTGAAGGTGGACAATCTATACACAAACTTGGATGGAAAATACATTTACACTTTTTCTTTAGCTATCTGTAAATTTTGCTTTTGTTTATGATTTGTTTATCTTGATGACTCAATAGTTTTATGATAGATTTTGTATTCATATATTTGTATGTCTTCAGGATAATCTCTTTAAATATTGTCCACATTTTGATGCTTCAGTTATTAAAAATAGTGATCGTTCATTCAATTCAAATGATAAGATTTATCTTTTAATTTTGTTGAATGATTAAAAGCAGGTTGTTACAGTTAAGTTTATCTTAATATGTGTAATTGGTTGTGATCACAAATATCATAGTTATTATTTGTGTCTTATCATCCTGTCATTAAAATCCAACAATGAATATACTATTTTGGCATTTATTCCAAATAGTCTTAAGGTTCATTGTAGGTTTATCTCTTGGACAGACTAGTTGGACATTTCATGATCATACAGATGTTGGATGCATTCCCATTAACTCATTAATAGGTTAGTTTATTTCTTTTAGCGTTTTTTTGTTTTTGGGACTCTTACATGTGGTCTGGTTTTGACCGTTCACATATCCATGTTTCATAGTTTGTTTTGATATTTAATTTTATAGATAAATAAAGATAAAAGAAAAAATACCTTATTTTCTTTCTTTATCTACTTTGTTAAAAGAGCCATATTTTCATTCAATTTTTCATGAGTTCAGTTTAAAAATCATAACTTGTATATCTTGTACATAAATTAGGTAAACAGATCTGTTTTGTAAATATTATTTCAAAGTAGTTATATAGGTGCATATGTACATATATATACCAAGTAGTTAATTATTATTTTGTTCTTTAAGAGACAGCATATATATACCAAGTAGTTAATTATTATTTTGTTCTTTTTCTTTATTTTGTTTCTTTTAGGACTGTTAGATTGGCCAACAGATCCATTAAACCCTTCAGAGCAAGTCATACCAAACGGCTTGGGTTATTTAGACAACCTCAGACCAGACTCATTCTTCTAATTGACGGATAGTCATTTTCACCCATCAACATAGTCAAAGGGGTTCCATTAACTATAGTGAGTGTGGGAGTCAAAGGGCTCCTAGTGTTCTGAAGACTAGGTTCAATAATCATCCTTGTAGAATCAAAATTCTAAATAGTGGATGTGTGTGTACCATGCCTAATAACTCTATGCCTTTTAGAAGGCAAAGACTCAAAATATGGTGGTAATTGTAACAAGTGACGGGACCAGCGGGGAGCCTAGTCCGACTCCATGATGACTTAAGACTCTAAAGATAAAAAAATATATCCTAATGTCGACTAGTGATCAAAGAGAAAACCAAAAGTCAAACAACCAATATGCATACAAATGGGGTAAAGTGGTTGAGAGTGGACTCCCTCCCTAAAGAAGGTGTGCCTCGCCCAAGAGGGGCCTGAGACTCCCTGCTAAAGATAGAAGGTAACATAATTAGTTATAAGGGCCCTCGTGGGCTTAACAACCAGTCAGTCAGATCCCTCTGGAGAGGTAATCCTCCATAAAGGTTGTGTGTTTTCCAACACTTATCTGACCCAAGGTACCTACAAAATAACCCCTGCAAGTAACCTATGTGGCACCTAAGTCAAGAAACTAATAAACCAATGTATAACTGATGCACAAGTGAGCAGTTGTAAGTCAGGTCCACTGTATGGGTAGGGTAGCAAAGCCTGAAACCTTGAAAGTACCACCTCTCACGAAGGTAAAGGAACTAGCAAGATCCCCATATATGAATAGATCCCCAAAAATATATCTGACGCTAAGAAGGTATCAAGGGGATATCCCTTCAAGCAACCTCATGGGACCTCATGATTAACTCTGGTGTGAGTGGAGCCTCCTAATCTTATCAATTATACAACAGATTTCTCCACTCCCTTTCACAGGCACATATGTTGATTTAATTGCCTTGGAGAAGTTTACTCACAAAATCCTATTCCAAGGCACTAAATCCTAAGCTAGTTTGTGCACCCTAGAAAATAAAATCGTGACTAATCAATTTTAAATTAGAGAGTTAACTTTAGTGGTCGTGATTACAAAAAAATGTATGGTAGTGAAACTCATGGTGTTATGACTCTGCAAGAAAAGTAAATATGAAAGTAATGCAAAGTCCTAACTTTAACTTTCAATGAGTGATATGATTTTAAAAACTAATGCAATTTTCAATTTCAACTCTCCAATTTTGAAGTAAAAAATGAAATATTTCATTACATGCACTAAGCTAATGACAAGGACTCATAAGACAAAAATGCCAAGCAATGCAACATGCCTATTTTTTTTGTATTTTCAATATAATAAAAATGAAAATGCATGGACTAAAAAGTAACTTGATATATAACCCTATTGTGTATAGAAAGAGATAACTCAAGAAGGATACCAAGTAGAAAAAAACCCATCCCAATGTACAAGGACAATTAAAATGAAAAGATGATGAGAAAGACTTCTCCTAGAAATTCAACCAAAGATAGGTTTCCTGTCATCCCACAAGTACTTAACAGGCACTACAGAGACCCAAGAAGGCTCAAAAAACATCAAATCCCACCCAACAACCACCAGACCAAGAAAACAAGCAAGCAACATTGATGTACGTGACTATTTAGGAAAAAAAAGCATATATAAGCATCTTGTATAGGGACAGCCTACGTATATACGCGACTGTCAAGGAAAAAAATGCATATATGTTTCAAAACAAGACCAGGCAAGGGAGAAATGTTGAAAACTCAGACCCAGAGTGAATAGAGGCTGTCAAGAAATGATATGACAAGAAACACAATAGGAACGAGAGCAATATAAGGAGAAAAATACTCCAAACCCTATGAAATAAGATTCAATCCCCAGTGTGGTCACCAATTCTATTATGAGGAAAATATCTCTATGGCTAGGGTAAATCACAATAGACAGAAATGACTGTAGAAACCAACTTTATTCTCAAGTATGCTATGAAAACAAATATTCTAGCGAGAAGTCCACCATTGAGCACTTGACCCAAAGAAATATGCCTGCAACTAGTCCTCAGCAACTAGGCAAAGCAAGCATATGATGATATTATATAATGTTAGCACATTCAATAGCATAATCCATTAATAAACATGACAAATACACCCATGGAATAATAATTCAATATATTTTCAAGATATCAATTGGACGAGAAAAGAGTATTTCTATTAATATATGATCAACATAAGTGAAAATGTTACAGACTTCCATGTCAACACAGTTCGGAACTGAGAAAATAAGTTCCTTCCAGTTGGGC
>CBVK0100535019.1:0-10723 GCA_900067695.1 Picea abies | reverse complement strand
GGTCTAAGCCAGGGATTGATGCAGAGGGTAAGGCTTTGAACCATTTCTTGACGTCCCCTGTCAGACTTTGGGCGAACAGTCTCATCTGAACGTCGACTTCGTCGACTTCTTGTAAATCCAAGTAGTCATTCATTTTATCCACATGTTGTTGTGCGTTTAAAGTTTTGGTTGCATCGAACTGTGGGAGTCTAGTCTGGTAATCTTCGGGCATGGCATGTAGTGGTGCAGCCAACACCAAAGGGGCATATCGAGCTGTCATGACGGGTGGAGGAGGTGGGACAACAACCTGGGTGGTTGGAGTGGTAGCGGCGGAAGACGAAGTTGATGAAGGACTGGGCGGTGCTGAGGTAGCGATTAGTAGTTTAGTCGTAGGAGACAAGACTTCGGGGGTTCGGGGCTGCAATACAGTTGGGTCGAGGAAGAGTCTTGACACGAAAGTTTCAGACCGTGTCCTAACAAGGTTTCGCGGAGGAAGAAAATCAAGATCAAGATTTTGAACGATATCAGGTTCTCCAGAAAAGGAAGGAGACTTATGACGGGGAGTACAACTCGATGAACTGGTAGCTAAGGTCTTTCGCCTCAGCAACTGTTCAGGATTATCTATCGCTGTAGAGGGTTCTGGGTCTGGATGAGATCGAGTGTGGAATTTCTTGGGAGCCATAACTCTTTTTGGGTTTTTATATATACATTTTTTATTTAGTTTTATGGTGAAGGAAACTAGGGGAGGTTTCTACGTTGACATCGTCTAGTTTCCAATTATTCCTGAGTAGCTATGTCTCATTCAATGGCTTCCCATGAACGTTCGAGTTCTTCCCAGTTATTGGCAGTTTTGAGGATTATGTCAAAAAGGTTTGACGCAATATGCATTTGATTCGCTAGTCCGGGCTCGATGTTAGGTTGTACTGCTGCAGGAACAGTCATAGAGGAACAAGGGTTCAAAGAAAGATTCTGAAAATAATATGTACAGAGTTAATCAACCTCTAAACATAACTTTCTTCTCAGAGTCAAACTTTCGTTAGGGGAAAGAAGTCGTGAGATTGTCAGTTTTAGTTCGTCCCCAGTGGAGTCGCCATTTATGTTAGCACTTGGTAAATTTCCTAGAGGTTGAAAAAGAAGAGATTTACAAAGGTAACCTTAACCAACCACTTTTAAAGCTGGGATCTAGCCCTTCCAGCTTCAGAGAGGGATCTCTCTATATGATTTAGCTTTGTTTATTAGTTTAGATTTTAGGCTAGCTAAAGGAACTGTAGGTTTTGTTGTAAAAGGGTTTTTTAAGTTGGTTGAGACAAACTACACATCCATTGGGCTATGGGGTCTGCATTTAATCAAATCTGAGATACAACCAGAAATGTCAAAGAAAACCTTCACAAGGCGAGATAACACCCTCACTGGATCTTTAGTAATTAAAATGATGGACAGAAGAAAAGATGAGGAAAATAACTTCAATTAACAAGCAGTTAAGAATTTCTTAATTGAAGGTATTAGAAGATAAACATTTAAATCTTTAGAATCGGAAACAGGGTATCACAGATAAATCCTGCAACATAACACTATTCATAAAGATTAGATTCAGAAAACAAAATGAATACAGAGAAAGAAAACATTTAACTGAGAAAATCACATCACCAGTGAAAATGCCCAAGAATCCTGTAAAGTGCCTCTTCTTTATTAATGGTATATCTCTTCAAAAATAGTACAGTTTGATAGCGATAGGGTGTGCTAATCAACAACCCTCAATACTTCGGAAACTAAAGTATTTATAATACAAAATACAAATGTTCCTGTCATAACTGATTAGGACGTGCTCAGGCTATTTTTAGACTAACTAACTTAACTAATCAAAACTGTTTTGATGACTCAATACAACAGTATGCTGAATTTCAGGGGTAGGCCATTGGCGAGGTGCCTCCGCAGCCTCTTCTGACAGGACAGGTGACTGGATGCGACAGCTCATCTGCTAATCTAGTAGATCACACAGCTCCTCCCATCTGATATGACCTGGCACTGTGACTTTAAGCAATCTCCTGTACACTTCATCCATGTCTGTGTACTTAGCAAATGTGGGCTTGATGATGAATATGTGTTTAATCTCATGTTGAATACTAATATCCAACTGCAAGGTGTCCATGAATGCTCTTCCTGTGATGCTTCCCTGTATACCTGCAAACTTAGAATTGTCCTTAGACACTTCGGCCAACCTTTTCTTATAATCAGGGAGTGTCATTAATTTATCATTAATGACCTTCATACCAGGCAGGCCCTTCCTTTGCAGAGCATCTATCTTGTTGAAAAAATTCTGCATTCCTTGATCCATAACTTGAATTGTCTCCTCAAGATGAAGCATGAGGCCTCTTTTGGTTAGAACCCTTTTGACTTCAAGTATGGTTTCTGTCCTCTCCTCGGTCTTCAATTCTTCGAGTTCCTCCCAGGTCTTGGAATTCAGGAACCTTATGATTTCATTCGCTTGGGCTGGCATGTCTCCCAGCTCCATTCTGATTTTCTCCACGGCTTGTTTGCTCCTCTCGAGCAACTCATTTTGTTCAAACATGATTTGAACCATAGGCCAGATTTCATTTATGGACTTGGAAATATCTGTCCACACAATCTCTTTGACCTCAGCCAAAGTTTTTCCTGCCATTGTCTGTTTCTGGAGCTGCTGTAACTCTTTCTTGATTTGCTCATTCACTTGTTTCTCTTTGGATAGACTAGCCTGGAAAGAAGTCTTTAGTTCTTGGAGATTCTCCACTTCTTTCTTAAGCCTGCTTATTTTGGACTCTTGCAGGTTCATTCTCTCCATAGACTTGGCCAAGTCTGTGGCTCCCTCTAGTAGTGGCATTGATGCAGCAGATGGAACGGTTGTCACTGTTGCTGTGCTCAATCCTGCAATTGGGATAGCACTCAATGGGATGCCTTCCATTGTCTTTGTTTTCTCTTTCTCTTTCAGCAGTCTTTCCATCTCTGCTTCCATATCTTTTAACTAAGCGTTCTGTTCCATGAGTAATTTCAGCATCTCGTCCTTTTCACCTTCCTTTTCAGCTATCTCCTTTGCCTGTGGGTCTTCCGTTGGAGGGAGCTTTAGCTATTTTATTAAAGACGCGATGTCAGCGTTTTTCTTTTTAATCATCTCTTCAGCTGCTTTGACATTCGCAGGGTCATAACCAATCTTGAGGACCAGCTCCTCCAATGTTTTGATTTTGTTGTCTTTTGCGAAAGAAGAAATTTTCTCCATCTTCAGTTGGGTCTGGGCATTGCTCAAAGATACCCGAAATTTTGATGCAGAAGCTGTAGCGTGGGCCAAAGTGTGGAAAACCATCTTGCCAGTTTGCTTGTGCAGATCCATCTGATCTGCTGGATGCACGTCTTTAGCCTGAAACTCAAATGTGGCCCTTTTATAATCTGATATAACCTTGGGATCCGACATTTGTGCTTGGAGGTAGGCCATATGCATCCTACCTTTCTCTGTATCAAACGCTGAAAGAAGCCTGTGTTGAACTGTGGACGACTGCTTCTGGAACTGGGCATAAGTGTTGGTAGTAAGAGTCTGGTTTTTCTTCTTGATCAAATCATATTTTTCAAAAATGCCCAACTTGGGCCCGGTCTTGCTTGGTGGAACATCAGTGGGAGAGTCTGTGGATTTTATAGCTGATGTTATTATCGCCTTGTGCTGACTCGAGCCGAAAGGTAGACAGGCGGGCTTGACCCCTGGGGTGGCCACTGTGGTGGTTGTGATCTCTTGCTCCACTGTTGTGCCTATCGTTGGAACTGTCCTTGGCTTTTTGGCTTGCATCTTAAATTCCTCCGAAGACACCTCTCTTACAGGAGAAGACGATTCTTGTCAGGGCCTCTTTTCCTTGGGATTCTGAGGTGTGGCAGTGGGTGGTGCGCTTGTTGAGGGTACCTACCTTTCCATCCCGACAGTTGGTTCCACGTCCACCAACGTATCAAGCTCCCATTTTGTCTGATTAGCAAATCTCTCGATTTCCGGCCTGGGCTCATGCGCATATGGGGCATTCTTATTTTTTACTCTCATCTCAGAAATGATCCCGCAGGGATCATAATGCCAGGTGAAACTTGTAAGAAATTTCATTTCCCTCAACAGTTTGTCTACTTCATCACCCACGCCTCTACTATTGCAGATGAAAGCGCCTATCTGCCCTTTAATCCGCAATTGTTGCTTCTTTTTAAGGGAAACAAAGTGAATATCATCAGAATTCATAATTTGTCTAATATATTCCAGTGCGAAGATTCTTACCGGTATATATCTCGGAAGCTTGTACGGTGCCAACTCGCACCCATAAACTCGGATCTCAGAGTGATTCTGATACAAGTACCAGTCTCTTGTCTTCACATTGTCCGAGAGGTGTAGAATTCTCCGGACTTCGTCATTTATTCGTGGCTCAGGCATGCCACTTAACATACTTACCACAGGGTGGTAAAACTGATCAATGAATGATGTGAAGTTGTATTCAACAGAATTTTGTTTCAGAAGAGAAGTCCACGCTGTGACTGGTTGTGGCCTCCCGTCGGCGTCCATCTTCTGCATGGAGAAATTGAACTTGTCTGCTTGGAAGTAGACGAACATGTAAGCCAGAATGGATGAATACCTGAACATGCCTTCTGTGGCGAAATTAACAAATTGTTCATGGGTGTTATTGGCTAGGAAAGTGTTGTAGTTGAACTGCGTGGTCGGCTGTTCGTCATTTGAGAAGATATATAGAAAACCCAGGATGGGTTCGTCTACCCATTGATCGGAATAGTACCCAAGCAGGGCACACAGGGAAGAAATAATTTGATTTCCTTTGGTGGAAAACAAAGAAGAAGGGTATGGGGGATTGGTGGACGGGAGCGGAGCGGAAGTGGGGAGGAAAAGCTCGAAGATCTGAGCTCTCTGCGGGAAAGTCATTTTCTGGTATAGTTCATTGAGGACTTCTAAGCTGAACAAGGACGCAGATTCAGCACGGGTTATCTACATCATCTGGTCAATATCCTCTGGGGTGATGAAGAAGAGGACGTCCCCAGATGAAGAAACAATGGCTTTCTGGTCGGGGACGTAATGAGCTTGGCACTTGAGTGCAAATTCTGGGAAATGGTGAATTCGGGGGAAAAGGTACAGGGGCAAATTGGACTCCCAGAGTCCAATTTCGTCACTCTGGTCCAGGAAGACTTCCCGGAGCCATGACTGTAGATCGGAGAAGTCAAAACTGCATATAGTGTCCGCTATTAAGCGATCTTTATCGACCAGAGGGATTTTATCCAGGTCAACCGGAGGAGGAATGAACGGATTCTCTTCCTCTTCAGTTTGCTTTGTCTTAGACACCATTTCGGAAACTGTACCTGCAACAAACAATACGTTAGTGGGATCGACTGACTGTAGGTGAAAACGATGTGGGAGCAATGGAGGAAAAGGAGGTTTCTGGCGCGATGGATGAATAACGAATACAAAGGAGAACGGTAGTTTTATTCAAAAATGGGTCGGTCGGACGCGGGAAAACGGTCAGCGTGACAACGGGTATATTATCCGGTTATTAATGGACAACGGGCCACTTGGGGTGATATGGCAGGTGACGGTGACCAAAGTATACGGACGACTGACGTGGAGGTTTGTGATTGGGGGTAAAAGTCGCCAAAGGGGGTTGTCCATGAGTGAAGGGGGTTATGGTACTGACAACGTGGACTGACAGCAGTTACGGGAAGGGACTCCAACCCGGGAGCAAGTGGGATAAGTGGATTTAGTGGAGGATGACACCCCGGAGTCACGGAGGTTGTCAGACGGCATGAGGTGAAAAGACTTTCAGATCAATAGAAAAATGCCAACTGTGAAATGGGCCCGCTGCAAAGAATATTCTTTCCGGACCCCCCCCCTTTGATTAAAAGCAGAAAACCAAGGGGGGTCCGGAATCCATCATGATCCTTTGATCTGCGTGTCGGTCTCCTGAGTGTAGATCTTGGCGCATTCTTTAATATCAATTCTGGAGCCCCCCCCTCCATTAAAGGCAGAACGGAGGGGGTGGTCCGGAATTCAATGTGAACCGTCGATTTGAGCACTCAGTTTAGAGTCAGTGTAGAGGTACCTCGGTAGGTGAGGAGAAGATATCTATATACTCTTCCATGACCTTATCCACTTGGTTATGTTGTGTGGAGAGGTTGGTTGCGGAGGCCCAGGATGTGGCTGCAATCTTTCGCTCACTTTGAGAGAGAATCATGAAGAAGACAAACTTCCCAGTCTGAGAGATGACCTTCCTGCATTTCTTGTCAGAGATCAAGGAAATAGCACTAGGTGGGACTGCCTCGGGTACCCTATACAATTTATTGTTCAAAGTAATAATAACACTGTGAGGCCTAGACTCATATACAGCATGACATTTCCATAAATAAGGTTGGACCAAAATAACATTACAAACTTCGAGAGGAGAAACATCACACAATACCTCATCTTTGAAGGGCTTGATGTAGTACAATAGGTGGCACTGTTAGTTGACGCGAAGATCACTTCCTTAGTGGATCCATCCAATGGTGTAGGTTTGTGGGTGTGGCATTGTCGGCAGGGCTAGTCGCTTGATGACCTCTGCTGAGATGAGGTTCTTCTAGCTACTGCTATCAACGATTAAGTGAAGAGGGGTGCCTTTCACCCACATATGTGAATGAAAGAGGTGCTCGCCTTCCTCTTGATCATCTAGTTCACCAAGATAGATCTTGGTGGTAGCAACAGTGGCACTGGGTTCTGTGTCAATGATCTGTCTCCATGTTTCTGGTTCTAACTCAGAATCTGATTGAGCGGCAATTAGCAGTTTTATGCCAGGGGCTCTTATAGAAGTCGCACCACTTCCCAGTATCTTTCTTTGTATTTCTAGTGTCCTTATTTTCTTGCATCTTAGCCTAGTTGTCCTGAGGTTGTCCATATTTTCTATGTCCTTTGTTCTCTGGATTGGGGTTTCCATTATTTCGATGTGAGGGGTTCTCGGGCCCAAATTGCTGTGTCTTTTGTTTGATCTTTTGCTCAATTTTGACAGCATGTCGATAGGCTGCGCCCAAGGACGATATGTCTAGAAACTCCATTTCGGCCTAGATGTATCTATGCAGACCACCGCGATACTTGAGAACCACATGTCACTCAGAATCTTTGATACCTATCTTGGTGCACAAGGTATGGAAGATATTTGTGAACTCTGGCACTACTTGGTCTCTTTCCTGCCGCAGTGTCATCCATTTTGTGTACAAGTTGTCATAACTTCCAACGGGGTAGTATTGTTCCTTAATAGAATCCTTGAAGGACTCCCAGGTGACCGCGATTGTGAATAATGAGTGTTCCTCGGTTTCCTTTTTCTCACAGAAAGTTTCCCACCAATCTTTTACATGGGGAACAGCTTTGAGGAGCGCAAAAGTAATATTTTCTCTATTCGAAAAATTATGGACAAAAAATTACCCTTCTAGTAGATTCAACCATTTGTCTACAACATCTGTGTCTATCTGACCTTCAAATATAGGAATATCAAAGTTGATTTGTACCTTGAAGGGGGCAACATGTCCGCTCGAGGAAGATGTGTCCCCTGTTGGTAGTCGCCGAAGGATTTGTGCAAAACTATCCATCATCTTGTTCCTCGGTTGCGTGAGGGATTCCTCAAGAAACATTTTGAAAGGATCTCATGTCCTGTCGTCTTTATTTTCTCCCACCATGAGAGGTCGCTTGGGTGTGCGAGAGATTTTGTCCTCAAGAGAAACAAGCTCGAGACCCAATTCTTTGTACCCTGACCTCGTCGGGGACATGCATTAAGAATGATAAGGAGCAGACCACTCTGATACCACTGATCCATATTTTATGAGCAGAACGAAATGAATACAGATTATTATTATGCTTAACACAGAAGCAGAAGGAACAATAATAGAGATACAGTAAAATTGGCTTCTATTCAATAAGGAAATATGTTGAAACTGTAAAATGCAGACAGAAAACAAGCTTGCTAGAATTATCTCTGAGAAGAGATGTGACAGTTGCGCTCATTCGCAAGAAGATGGTTACAATAAGGCTCTCCAAGCCTTTTTTACAATAAAAATGAATTCCAAAACCCTAGAAATCCAAAATCCTAACCCTAGGAGATGAAGCACCAAAAGTCATGTGGGCCCCGTTGGGGTAAGTTAGTACATCAACTTCCTGGGGTCGTAACTTTTGCATACGATCTTCGTTTTAGGCGCACGATAGCCCGTTGCAAAGGTCTATCTGAGGAATACACATGTTTCCATCAGACTCTGACTTTGTCTATAGTCTAACTATGGCGAGCCCTAAAAACGTTGTTTAGGGCCTCAAAATGACTCGGAAGTCGGGGACCCGAAGACTAGGAAAAATCTGCCAAAATGAGCCAGTTGGAATAGTCCCGGCCACAGACATCCATCTGGATCAACAACCTTACTATCCTAGCAGCATCATAACTCATTTGCATAATTAGTTCCATTTTCTCACTAGTGATAGTATAGGTTTCCTGAGGTATGGCATAGATAGGATCCAAATCTTCGACAAGATTCATACATTCATAACTACTAGTATCTTCATTTTCCTCATACTCTTGGTTTCTAGGGAAATCCCATTCCCTATGTGACTCATTGCAAGGAAAACACCAAGGAATTCCTACTTAGTTAACCATATTAAAAGAGGCAAGGGTATTAATGACTCTTTACTCAGGAGGAGGTATATTTCTATTCCATCCCTGATTTCCTCTAGGTTGACGATTGTTATTGTATCGAGGTCTAAGAGGAAACAAATTGTGTCGATCTCTTTCCCTTTCCGATATAGTTATCTTATTTAGGAGAATGGCTTGGGTTTACATGATCTCAGTTGTCACTTAGTCAAACTTTTGATTTAGAGTAACTACAGGATCAACATTATGCATAGCCATAGGCTTAGTCTCAACCTTAGCAAGAGGTGCATTAAAGGGTTCTACCTTGGAAACCAACATGTTTTCTTCAACTTTACCAGCCCACTATTGAGCTTCCTCAAGGGTCTTTGGGAACTTGTCTCTTAGCATGAAACTGAATTGTCCATCAAAGGCATTGGTATATTGTAAGAGGATGCAATCATCTCTTGGTTTAATATCATCGGGAATTTTTTTTATCAAGTTGCTAAACCTTTCATCAAATTCCCTTAGAGAATCATCATATTTATTTTTAATCTCTTAGAGTTGGGTTAGCATAAGTCTACCATCTTTTCTTATCGCCCATGTTTCATAAAGGCATGATGGAAGGCTTGCCAAAACTTTATGCATTTCTCAGGCAAACTAGTATACCATGATTTTGCATTTTCTTCCAAAGATATAGAGAAAGCTTCATGACCACATCCTAATATTCATTTAGGACAGAATGATGACCAAGAGCACCATAAAATGAGGAGAAGTGTTCTTCAGTTGTAATGACATTGTTACCAGAAAACTTAGGTAACCACTTATTAAATCTATCAAGCATATTATGAAAGTGACCTTGAATTCCATACATGTCTAAGGCCTTGTAGGAATTTGTAACTCATTGTTGAAAAGCCATTGGAGTTACTCTTAGAAGATTAGTGAAAAGAGTTATTATCACAGGAGAATTCAATGAAACTCTCCTTTTATAAACCTTTATAGGATTAGCATATCTATGAAAAGGTCTTTGGCTAGAACTGTTAATACCTAGATATGCAGGGTTAAATTTTTGTGCTAAATTTTGGCAGCACATGTGGTAAAGATAGGTGTGCTACCAGAAGCAAGACATTCTTGCAACGCATCATAAATATGATATTGTAACTTCTTCACTAAATTTTTTTTATCAATTTCCCATAACCTCCAACTTTTTCTGTTTCTTTTACTTTTCACCAAATCCTCATCTCCTTAATCCTTAATCCAATGAATGCTACAAAATGTTGGGTTGGTCATTTAAGTCAAAATGTCCATTTTTACGAGGTCGATCTTATGCTCTTTCGATCTTGCCAACTTCACTACTCTCACACAAAATTTCTCCAAGTTTCCCTCAACCTTATATTTTAATCTAGTAAAGTATGTTCTTGTCCTTCTAATGGACCATTTTTATCATTCTCCTGATTCTAATGCTAAAATGTCCTCCTTGATATCATGTTAAGTGATTCTACCCTACTTTCAAAAAGTTAAAATATTTTTATCATTCTCTTGATTCTAATGCTAAAATGCCCTCCTTGATATCATGTTAAGTGATTCTCCCCTAGCTTTCAAAAAGTTAAAATTAATATTTTAGAAAGCTTTCATTACAAGTTAAAATATTTTTATCATTCTCCTGATTCTAATGCTAAAATCCCCTCCTTGATATCATGTTAAGTTCCTTGATATCATGTTAAGTGATTCTACCCTAGCATTCAAAAAGTTAAAATTAATATTTTAGAAAGCTTTCATTGCAAGTTATTTTTTGGTTTGGTTTTGCAAAATTATGAGCTTTTGGTCATCAAAGCCCACTACTCCAAGCCATTGAATATCACACAAGACAGCAAGCCCAAGTATCGATAGCACCCACATGGAACGCCATGGGAGGAGCTTACAAGCCCAATCTCAATGGGCTAAGCATAGAAAGACTTTTCATACCCTATCGAATTTAAAGAATATAAAAAATTTCCCCTTGTTTAGGTGGGATATATCCCAAAGAGGCAAAATCATAATGTTAAGCGTCTACCAGCTCTAGATAAAATTGCAAGCTACCGTAAAAAGATTCTTAGGGTTGCTTTATCAAATATATT
>CBVK0100534967.1:0-10819 GCA_900067695.1 Picea abies | reverse complement strand
TTAGATACATAGGCACTCTGGCCTAAAATTAAACATGTATACATAGGCATTCTGACCCAAAACATGTATAAAGTTTATATTTCTAGAAGCAGTTCCAACCAACATGCTCTCCTTCCCTCTCATCCCTGCACAACCAAAACAAATGAACCCATTTATCTGCCATGCAATCCCTCAGGTTGCCCCACTTATCTTTAGGGATCCAGTGCACTCGACCAAGAAGTTTCAAATTTGTGGCCTCAAAAACTCTATCTACAAAAAATCCATTGGAATTTCTTCATTCTATCCCCTTGTCATTCAGTTGCTCCAACATCACCTTCTTGTTTTCCCTCATAGTCTGGTAATTTTCTAGATCCTCAACATTCATCGTTTTCCTACAACATCGCAAATCAACTAGCATGTCAATTCATGATTTGTGCATAATTTGTTTTGTATTTTTGTTCATAATTTAAAAGTAATTTTTTCATAATCCAGTACGATACTTATCTATGCGGTTCATGGAGTTGCATCCATATGGATGTCTTGTTAACTTGGATCACTGTTTTCCCTTGACATACCCATTGTGTGCATGATCCCAATCAATATTTTACAAGATCTATCAAAGTCTCCTCTCCCTCATGGTCACTCACCTTCTAGACCCAGGCTCAGGCATCCCCTTCTCCGCTATATAGTCTCTCAGACGATCCATCTTGCCTGACCAAGGATTTGTTTTGCACAAGAAGATTTCTAGGGACATAGGGTTCTCATGTCACAATAGTAGCCCTTTCCATGCTTTCCAACTAGAATATCCAACATCTCATATGTATTATACACATATAGTCATCATGAGATATCATTATAACCATTTTCAATCATAAATGCCAAATCTGTTTTTATACAGGAAAACAAAATTTTCCAAGCATGAGCTTTTTGCTCATAATGTTTGTCTTTACAGTTGTAGATATCAATATTCCTTATGGGATTACATCACTTCCATATTCAAGACCATCCTACCTGCAATTTTCTTGATTTACATTCAGCCAAAATAATTTGTCAGTAATTATTTAATTATAATTCCCAAAACTGTTTTATATAGGAAAAATAAAATTTCCAAACATGAGCTTCTTCCCATAATGATTTGGATCTTGCAAAAATAAGAATAGTTCTTCTTTATGGGCTTACTACACTGCCATATTCAAGAAATTTTCTTCTTGTAATTTCAACATTCCTTAGCCAAACAAATTGTCAATATCTCATGTACAAGCTAATTTATTAAATTATAATTCCCAAAACTATTTTATATAGGAAAAATAAAATTTCTAGATATGAGCTTCTGTTCATAATAATTGGTTCTTGCAACAATAGACATTGGTCTTCTTTATGGGCTTACAACACTGCCATATCCAAGTCCCTCCTTCCTGCAATTTCAACATTCCTTAGCCAAACAAATTGTCAATATCTCATGTACAAGCTATATATACATGGAAACGATTCAAAACAAAATCACAAAGTGATATCAGAATTGTTTGCAACTACAATTCAATCACTTATATTAATCCAACTATCAATTGGAACAAACTCATCATTACCTACACATGTATTATCAACCAATATTTTCTTTCTTCTATCCAGAAATATTTTTATTACTCTATCTCCCCCAACAAAGATTATCTGTAACTTATCATTATGTAGCTACTTTAACCTACAACTTTCTTATTGTAATATCTAACAGTTCCCGAAGTGTTTTCAACTTCATGAGTTATCAATACTCACATCATTTCATCTATTAGCACAATCATTTCTATGTTATATAATATATACATGCATTCACCCAATTGCATTCAATAATTCCTATAATATCACTTGTGAGATTTTTTAATAGCTCCAAAAAATGAACTTGGAATTGTAACAACAACAATCCAATCACCTTCAACTAGTATTTATTTTAAATATAATGAATCTATCCATCATTATGCATTTTCAACACCACATGCTTTTCATAATGTAACAATTAATTACTGATAAAATAACAATCAATGTGTCAATTTCCATGGCCACCTCTACACAATGCATCCATACATTGGATACATAATACCACATTACTATGTCATGCATTCTAGCATGATGAGTTGAATGGTCTGGAAAACACCTCAACACATCATCCACACACTTCCTATTGCTTTCGTGACTATTTTGATACCTTCCTTTTCAACCCAAACACAACACCAAAAATAGAATTCTCAAGTTCTCTTTAGTGTCAGTAAAGACGTTGTAGTCCAAACATCAGATATAAAATAGATACCATTGAGCACTCACATAGCACTATAAAATTTCCATATCCAACCATATTATGGTCTCACACATGACTAGACATATGGATATTCATTGTTATAGAAGGAATATATCTCCTAAATTAACTCATTTATGATCCCATAACCATTCATAACATAATATGCAACCAACATTTTATCTAAATGCATTCTAGAATCAACAACATTTACATACTATAGGAATTCGACCATTACATATCAATTTAAATATTGAAATTAACTGAGGGAATTCTTACCACAATCTCCTTCAACATATATGCATCAACATAAAATAAATGCATACCTTACTGGTTGTTATCAACCTACTTGTTTCTATCTGACCAATTGATATTTGTAGAAGCTCACAAACTTCCTCCTTCATCATTTTGATCACCATTCCTTCGAACCTCATGGGTCTTCACCTAGATGGAAATCATAAACAACAACAACATCCACATTTGTAACCCTAATGTATCACTTTTCCTGAATACATAATCCATCATTATTCATACTCAAACATTATTTCATAATAATAAACTATTCTAAGTTCACAATCATGCTATATGCATATCCAAGCATGTTATGTACATATGCAAAATTACACATCCATATGCACCAAGCATTCACTGTCAACATGCCTACTAATTCATATGCATGTTAACTTCATTGAATGCCTCATGCACTCTAGCGCATTTCTATTTCAATTCATTAATTTATTTATTTGTTTATGTTGTAGTTGGTTGTCCTTGAACTCCTTTAGATCCTTGTTTCCTTGTGTGCTCCCATTCTACTCATCTACACTATGGTTCCCTGGTCTGAATACTTTCCAGCCAAGTTCCCCTCGGCCATTGTGCAATCCAATTAGTATACTCAAATTTCCATAACTCGTTTTGTGTAGTCATATCCAACTTTACCTTTATGAGACATTCCAACACCTTGGAATGGAGTAGCTCCAACCTCCAACATTTCCTCACTCTACTACCATAACACTCTTGAATCAAATAATGTTACTCTTGGTTGTCCATTAGGTTACTTCATTAACCTTTCCCTATGAAACCATACCTTTCACACTTAATACCATTCCCAACGGAAGTCCATTTTCACTCAGTGACACTTTTCAAGTGATAGAGAATTCCCAATTCTCTTCATTGACATCCTGCTTCCATTGTGGAATCTAGTATCAGAAGTGGATTTCTTTCAAACTTAATCTTTACAACTTTCTACACCTCCCTTCCTTGAAGGATAGGAAGTCATACTTTTCCTTTTATGTCCATCCATCACATATTTAACCTACTAGCTTCATATCCTATGTGAGGACTCTTTCTTTTGTTGTACCTACAATTTATTCAGATTATGTGGTTGTTGACTAATACTTTTGTTCCACTATTATTGAGTTCTTTTCCCACCTTTCATTACTTTCTCTATAGCTATTGATTTCCTCATCCAACTCCTGTAAGCTATGTCATGCCTCCATGACCCTAACATATGATCCTATTCTTGAATTGATTTGGCTATACCTCTAATCCTCACAAACCTGCAAGCATCCATCTTGTTAGAATTATACATATCATACAAAATTGTTAATTAAATATACAGGTACCTTTTCTGTTTAATTTATGAAGAAAATATATAACAATTATCCAAATTAGAATAATTCCAGGCCATTCTCCTCTAAATCATCCTTCCAACGACTGTACTCTTGCCCCAATCGGATATCGGAGTTGAAAGTTAGGGCTCCCTGAAGCAACTACTTTTAGCCGCTTGCGATGATACAACAAATTGAATTCCAAAGAATTCCTCATTTTCTCCTTTTTTCCTTCGAGGAAACTATTGTTGTAGTATTTTTGAAAAATAATGAAGAAGGGAATGTAAAACCCATTTCCTTATTCAGTAAAGTACTCTGGGACGCTGAACTAAAAAATGATATATTGGAGAAGCAATCATATGCATTGGTCAAATATTTGAAGGCCTTCAGGGTGTATGTTCTGCAGTCCAACATAATAGCCTATGTTCCTAGCAACAATGTGAAGGAAATTATAGTTTATCCAAACAGTGAAGGGAAGAGGGGAAAGTAGATCATCAAATTGTTAGAGTATGACCTGCACATAAATCCCACCAAGTTGATTAAGGGGAAGGGCATTGCAAGATTGTTATCAGATTCAAACTACAAAGCACTGGAATTACACCATACTTTCATCCAAATAGATGCCTCCATGATGTAGTTTGGAAAGGATAACATGCAGGTGTTTGAGAATTACTCTCTTTCACCTTGGTATAGAGATGTTGTGTACTTTTTTAAACACCTAGAATGTCCACCTGAATTGGAAAAATATAAGGCTAGGTCTCTAAATTGAAATCTATAAAACTCTACATCATAAACTGGAATTTGTATTGGAGAGATCCTACTAGTATTTTTCTGAAATGTATGGATGAGGATGAGACTAAACATATCATAACATATATGCACAAAGGGACTTGTGGAGGACACCAAAATTGGAAACCTACAACCCTAAATGTTATGAGGGAAAGATACTATTGGCCCACCATCTTCTCTGATGTGTTTTCCATAGTCATAGCTTGTGATGAATGTCATAAATTTGCTAGAAAAGAAAAATTGCTCTCACTACTCCTAAATCCCATCACTTCTAGTGGTCCCTTTCAAAAATGTGGATTATACTTTATAGGTGAGATAAACCCACCCTCTAGTGGATAAAATAAGTGGATTCTAACTTCCACCGACTGCTTCACTGAGTGGATTGAAGTCGTGCCCACTAGGAATGCTACTCACAAGGTGATCATAAATTTATTGGAAACATATATCTTTTCCAGGTTTGGTTTCCCTGGGAGTTTAGTAACAGATAATGCCAAAGAATTCAAGTACAAGGCCATGATTGACTTGTGTGGGAGTTACAACATTTCCCTAACACATTCTACACCCTATTACCCATAGGGAAACAGGCTAGCTGAATCATAAAATAAGACCTTAATTAGGATAATCAAGAAGTTGTTGGCTAAAAACAAAAATTCTTGGGACTCTAAGCTTAAATATGTGTTGTGGGATGACAGGATCAAGAGCAAAAAATCGTTGGGAACCTCAACATTTCAGCTAGTTTATGGGGTAGATACTATCTTTCCTACTCAACTTGGTCTACCAGTCTTAAATTTATACAAGAAGAAGTCGAGGAACCTAATGACATTCATAGAAGATTTTTTCAGATTATTGAAGTAAAATAGAAGAGATAAGCATTAAATAAGAGAACTAAGGCATAACAAAGCAATGTTAAGACAAACTTTGATAGGAAAACCAAAAAGAACATCCTTCAAGAAGGATACCTTGTCTTGAGGTGGGATGATAGGAGGGAGGACAACCCTAAGCATGGTAAGTTTGATAATATTTGGTTTGGTCCATTCAAATTGGTCAAGGTTCTGGATAATAATACATTTATATTGCAAAACCTATATGATACTGAGATCTTTAGAGGCCCAATTAATGGGCACTTCTTGAAACATTACTTTTTTAATGGACTAAAGGGGGTCCATCTTGTACCATAGCTATATTTCATTTGCATTTTGATTTGATAGTTTTTTTTTTAATAAAGACTCCATATCCCAACAAAGACACTGGGGTGTAGCTACAATTTTAAGTTTTAGATTGAATAAAGACAGAGAGCATGGCTGACAGACAAAAACAATGGTAAGTTATAGCAAGTGGGAGCAAGTTTTGAGAAGTAAGGCACCCTATCTATTGTTCTTAGAACCTCACAGGGAAGTGCTATCCCCAGTTGGAGCCAATGTTTAAACCTAGGTATACACCTCTTCTCTTTCTCTCCTTTATCCTATACATCTGTAAAGTCTATTTTTTTTTCTCAGTTTCTTCTCCATGGTAATGAGTCAACTTGAATTGTTCTTACAATTCTATTGAATTTGCAACATTTTCTTTCTTTCTTGGAAGGTTATTGCACATTTTGATTTGGTTTAATAGCATACGTCATATTGATTTATCATTACAAAGCTTATAGAAGGTTGACCATGCCTTTTTAGTGCAGAAAAACATTGATTGCAAGAACATGTGTGTTCTTGCAAATAGTAGTAAAGCACACTATTTTAATTATTTAAATGTTCATAAATTATTTTAAATATTTAAAAATTATTTTTTGGTTCCTGTATGCATATGAATGATCATGTGCACTTAATTTCATGAAATTTTCCTCTAGATTCTTCATTACATAGCTTTTGTTAAGATCGTGCAAGTTGCACCTTCAGTTCTCATCATCACAGCTTTACGGGGAATTAAAATTACAGGTGGAAAATTACATCAGAATAAAATTCGCATTCAACTCTTCACTTGTAGCAGAGGTGGTCAACACGAAATGATGTCTCCCCGAGACCGATGGCAAATGAACAGAACAGATCCATAGGGGCTTGAGCTGTTCGAAGTTATCCGAGAAATTAGGGATATTTTTGTCAAAGTAGAATGGTACGACTTCATTTGTGTGTTCAAGGGACATCATATAGGTCTGGCTATGTTGTTTTTACAAAAGTTTGACAGGTTTAAAACCCAACTTAGGGACACATGTATCCACATTACAAAAAATTTCATCGAAGCATCAAGTGCTCTCTCGATCTACGGAGAAAGGTGGTTTAAGAATGGTAAATTACCCCTAGAGCTTTGCAATAAATTTTTGGTGTTAGAGAAACAAAACCCAAACCGGAGACAGGGAATTCCCATCACATGGATAAAGGAGGAATGGAAAGGAACCCTCAAAAAATTCCAAATATACATTACAGGGGAGGGCTGATTTTCGATTATGCATTGTTACCACCTTCGATTTCTCATGCACCTGAGCGAGGATAAAGAATTGAATTTACCCTTTTATTTACTTAAGAGTTTAACTAAGATGGCCAGAAGGGTTCAAATTCACCCCCAGTTTCCCCACAGAATCTTGTATCATCAGGGTTTGATTAAAATTCTGGTGCTATTCGCTTTGGGTGAAATTGAAATGCCCCGGGACTACTTTCTACAATATATGGGTTTAAAAGAACAAAAACAACAGTCTAATCCACAGATTGAGGGTGAAAAAGATGAATAAAATATAGAAGGGAGGATTTCCCATGAAGCCGATAGCTCATCAAAGGATTCCCAACAAATAACAAATAAGAAAAAGGCCTCCAAAACAAAGTGTACCCCATCAAGAACAAACAAGTAAAAAACCCCAATGAAGGAGGAAACCCCTCGAATGCAGCTGGGATCTTCCACTGCGAAACAAATAGGAAATGAAGGTGGAATAGTTTCTAGTATGCAACAACATGCACATGATACCCCACATGGTCCATTGTCACCCATCCAATCAGAACATGAAAAGGTAACTCCTATCATGCATCAGGGTAAAGTCCCTAAAACAAAAATGAGAGGGAAAATGAGAGCTAAGAAACAAAGTCATGAAATTGTAAAGGGAGAATGAATTTATTCCCATGGAAACCTTAATTAAAGAGTCCCCTAAAGCTAATCAAAACAAAAAAAGGAAAGGGAATCAAGGCCTTGGAATGCCGAGTAAGCCCAATAGGAAAACTAGAATTACAAATCAATTAAGATTGAATTCCAAGGCACTTTTTAACCGATCATTGAAATACCCCCAACCAATTGTAATTGAAGATGAGGAAATCTATGGATTTTCCAACATGGAAGAAATGACAATTCATACACTAAAGAAAATGACAAGAGATAAAGAAAAAATGAAATTATGCAAGGGTGAAACTTCAGGGGTGCAATTTATAGTTGTCAAAACAGAGTACCCTGCAAATTCAAGTATACAACAAGAAGCAGGGGACTTTGGCCAAGATCTCGAGTAGGATTCTGATGGCATTTATCCAAAAAAGAAAAAATGAAATTATGCAAGGGTGAAACTTCAGGGGTGCAATTTATAGTTGTCAAAACAGAGTACCCTGCAAATTCAAGTATACAACAAGAAGCAGGGGACTTTGGCCAAGATCTCGAGTAGGATTCTGATGGCATTTATCCAAATGCAGGTTACCCTCCAAGTAATTTTCAGATGACATCAAACCAGAAATTAAGGCCAACATATCAAAAATTTAGGGGTCTATAAAAGAAACACATGGAAGAGGGTATGAATTAATGCACATGTATGAAATGAGATCCAGAAAAAGAAAAGTGCTAGCTAATCATAATAAATATTCCATGGATAATGAGCAAAGGTTGAAAGAAAGAGGTAAGAAGCTGGTTTTAATTAAACCAAAGGAGGAGACTGGTGAAACTATAAAGAAAAACCACAAGGTGCAAGCATTAAAAAAAATTTCTAGACTTTGCAACAACAGAATCTAGAGTTGGAGAAGCAACATTCTAAGCTGCAAAAGAAGTACCAGAAACTACAAAGAAAACATCAAAAAACTTGCTTCTTCTTGAAGGAGATAATATGAATTAGACTACTTCTGTTAAGGAGGAAGAGTCCTAGGATGATGCCAACTAATCAAGCTATATCCCAATTAGTCTCCACATGGAATGCACATGGGTACCAATGCAGAGTTCTAGTCATCCTCATATGTCATAGTTATTTTTTTAAGGGCTATTTTACTCTAGCATAGACAACAGTTGTATTTTGAACTTGTAGAAGTCTAGTTGTTCTAGGTTCGAAACATTATTTCCAAAGCATAATAAGTGGTCAGTTTTGTGTGATATGAACCACTTTTTTGTTAATATTAAGTTAAAGTATGTCATGATTATGTTTGAAATTGAATACACTCGAGTCAAAGAGTTGTTTTCAAGTTATTATGCATAGTTAAACTTTAGTTTTCATAATGGTTGAAACCCTATGCAACAATGATAAATAGAAAAATTTTGTATTGTTTGAGGGTTCAGTTTTTAGTGAAAGATTCAAGCATCAAAATTGGTTGGACCTACTCTTATGATTGTAAATCTCTCTACCTGGTTAATATATATATTGATGACAATTGTGTTTTCTTTCTCAAGTGTTTTAATCTCATCTTGGATGCAAATTTGTGATGTGTGAAATGTATATTTCCTTATTACTTTAAGATATTGTTGTAATTCATCTTTTTTCTGATATGCAACCTATTAATAATCTATTTATTTAATAAAAAGATCATTTATTTTGCAACCCGTTGGATGATTTCTATCTAGATATTTGTTTAGTTATTAAAATATCATTTTGAGTATTAATTCTCAGACAATAGGTAACTAATTGTATTGCTTGTTGTTGTTTCCTTTGTTTATCTTTCCATATTCTCACTTGTTCATAAAAATGTATGCCATTAGCTAAGGGGAACCTACACTCATATTGTTTGGCTAGTACAACCAGGTTTCTAATTTTGATAAACCTATCCATTAGCTAACCAACAAACCTAATTAATACAAAAAAACCATTCCAAAACCTGAGGGGGCCTAGCTCTGCCCTTTAGCAGTCAGGTACAGACTTTCAAACCAATAGATGGAATATGTCATTTCTACCAATTGAATAACTTTTGATCATATGAGTCACTTACCCCCCTGCACCCTGGTGAGTCATCAAAGTGGCCCATCTACATAGTTTTGGAAAGGTGGCTATGTGACCTCGCACACTTTCCTTCAGGATTATGATTGATACTCTTTCAAATAATAATGCACATAACACTATCCTGAATGCAAAGTTATTCTTTGTCCGTTTACACTCTATTAGTTGTATTTTCATATAGTTGATCATTGTAGTGCTCCAATCGAATATCACCAGTTACAGACACTGCATTGCATAATGCATCTGAGCACATGAATCCTGATGTAGGGCCACAGATCTAGTAATCCTTCCAATCATATAAAGTACCACTCTCAAGCCAAGATTATCAATCTTATGTATAGGGACTTGAGAGCCTACTTTTTCTATGCCGACTTCACAATACACATGGACATAATGGGGTATGCTATATGGTAATGCAGGGAAGGTTTTCAAGTTCACCGACTCACCCATCCTGGAGAGACTGGTCCAAAAGTAGTCATCTTCAGTGGTGAGTGTCAAGGATTGGACTTCTAACATAAAGGTAGTCATCTTCAGTGGTGAGTGTCAAGGATTGGACTTCTAACATAAAGGTCTCTGCACCAGGGTTCCAATACTCAATCAGGTGGTTCAGTAGTCCCTGTTGGGGTGTCATAAATGGACAACTAAATAATTTCCACATTCCACATTGTTTTAATATTTCCACAACTGTTAGGTCATATTCAATCATTTGTTCCACTTCTTCATGTTCGCTCTCCCTCCAATTCACATACATACTAAATCATGAAATTTTTTGGGAGTTAGTGGCTTTGTTTTATCATTTTGGTAAGCATGTATGTGCCATGTTTTGAAGAGAGTAGCGGACAAATGCATGCTTATTTTAGCTCATATTGTGTACATCCACACATTGAGGATGAAAAACACACACACACACACAATCGTGAAGAAATTTAGGGTGCGGGACCCCCAATTTCCTCTAAAAACCATGAAAAATGAATGAATTTTCAAGAAAGTTATAGGGGTACTTTCTTC